>NIUQ01001687.1:0-27890 GCA_002796945.1 Plectus sambesii
TTTACTCAATTTAAGAAAAAGTCAAATACAGTCGAATGCATGCCTAATTTGATAGCTTTCGACATATTCCATGCTTCTAGAGAGATTTATGTCCGAAAAAGTACGTCGGCGACTAATCACTCTGGTGCTGTTACGTATTGCTAATGAAATTAGTTACGCGAGCAAAATATAGCTGCTTCTCGTCAGTTAAATTAACTGTAAGAGTTCAATAATGTTCAAGCAGATATAGCGTGCCATTTACAAAATTAAAAAAATGTGGGAACAAGCATAATATATGTATTAATGCTTGATCATTTATTTTGCACAGTTTAAATTTCGCGCATGGACCTCATCGTACCAAGACCAGAATTTGGCTTTCCCGTTACTGATCGAAAAGTTTTGACTATACACCTTTGGTGCCTTTAGAAGATCTCAGAACCGATCGATCTCTGAAATGACAGACGCCGATTTGTGCATGAATTTGTATACAATTGAAACTGTGTGCTGTCCGTGCTCTAAAGGTTCACAGTCACTTTTATATGACTTTATTTGGAAACAGGTATATACTGATGACACACGTACTGTACACAACAGTAGAATATAGACGAAGCACACAAAACACTGCCACTCGTAAACATACACGGCATAACAACAACAATGACACAGTCACGCATTATGGGATGAAAGAGGACACCATATCGCTGCGGCTGGTGTGAAATACGGCTTAAGTCACGCAGCATGATACACAGGGCTCGGAATTGTCCTTTTTAATAAGATTTGTCCTTTTTTTGATAAAAACGCCAAATTTTCTAAAAAAAGGTCATCTTGAAAAAATAGAAGATTATAACACAGAAAAAAAGGATATTTTTTTAAAATGACATTCAAAATTTAGGGTCCCAAAATGGAAAAATCTTTTTAAAAAGGACGAATTTTTTTAAAGGACAAAAAAGGACAATTTTCAAAATGTCCTTTTTTTCAAAATTTTTCATTCCGAGCCCTGATGATACATCATTATGTCAAATCAGCAACAATTCAAGCAAACTGAGAAATCTTATGAAATTCGTCTTACAATAAAAGTTGTAATTTTATTCAACAATTATTATACGTATTGCAAAAACTAGCTAACCCGCTGAAGATTTTCACAGAGTGGAAATCTTCCACAGGCCAACTTGTTTTTAGATATAACTCTAAGACTATATAACGCATCTGAATCTCCATGTCCTTGAGATGTTATGTATCGTTTAATGGCGTCTACATTTGATTGAGGCACACCTTTGCCGTTTTCACGCACGAATCTTAGACGAGATCGCGCATTTGCATTACCTTGTTTTGCGGACTTCGTGTACCATTGAATGGCTTCTTCATCCGATTGAGGTACACCTTTGCCATTTTCATACAGAAATCCCAGGTGACATTGCGCATCTGAAAATCCTTGTCTGCAGATTTAGTGTACCATTGAATGGCTTCTTCATCCGATTGAAGTACACCCTTGCTATTTTCAAACAGAAATCCCAGATTGAATTTTGCAGTGCACATCCTTGCTCAGCTGATTTTCTAAACCATTTGACAGCTTCTTCATCTGATTGAGGCACGCCTTGTCCCATGTAATACATGCATCCAAGATTATTTTCGCCAGCTTCATTTCCTTGTTCCATTGATTTTGTGAACCATTTTAAAGCTTTTTTATCTGATTGAGGTACGCCTTTACCATTAAAATACATATATCCCAAGTTGTTTTGGCCATATGAATTTCCTTGTTCTTTTGATTTGCTGTACCATTTCACAGCTTCTACATCTGATTGAGGCACGCCTTGTCCCATGTAGTACATCATTCCAAGATTATTTTGACCATTTGCATCTCCTTGCTCTGCTGATTTGGTGTACCATTTCGCAGCTTCTACATCTGACTAAAGTACACCTTTTCCATTTCGATATATAACTCCAAGGTTAGATTGCCCATTTGCATCTCCTTGTTCAGCTGATTTTCTGTACCATTTCACAGCTTCTGCATATGATTGAGGCACCCCTCGTCCAAAGTAATACATACCTCCCAGATTATTTTGACCATTTGCATCTCCTTGTTCTGCTGATTTGGTGAACCATTTCGCAGCTTCTACATCTGACTGAGGTACACCTTTTCCATTTTGATACATCATCCCAAGGTTATTTTGACCAGCTGCATCTCCTTGTTCAGCTGATTTTCTGTACCATTTCACAGCTTCTGCATATGATTGAGGCACCCCTCGTCCAAAGTAATACATACCTCCCAGATTATTTTGGCCTAATGCGTCTCCTTGTTCTGCTGACTTTCTGTACCATTTGACAGCTTCTTCATATGATTGAGCAACACCTCGCCCATCACTGTACATAAGTGCCAAATTATACTGTGCATCTGTATTACCTTGTTCAGCTGATTTTGTGAACCATTTGACAGCTTTTTCATCTGTTTGCGGCACACCTTTTCCCATTCCATACATGACCCCAAGATGACATTGTCCTATTTCATCCCCTTGTTTTGCTGCTTTTCTGTACCATTTCACCGCCATTTCATATGATTGTGACACACCGTGTCCCATTTCATACATAAATCCAAGCTGACTTTGTCCTCCTCCATTTCCTTGTTCTGCTGCTTTTCTGTACCATTTCACAGCTTCTTCATCAGACTGAGGCACACCACGCCCTTTTGCATACATTATTCCTAGATAACTTTGTCCTGTTGCATTTTCTTCTTCTGCTGCTTTATGGAACCATTTTACAGCTTCTTCATCAGATTGAGGCACACCTCGCCCAAAAGTATACATGGCTCCAAGGTTGTTTTGTGCTGTTGCATCTCCTTGCTCTGCTGCTTTCCTGAACCATTTCGCGGCTTCTTCATTAGATTGAGACACCCCACGCCCTTTTGCATACATCACTCCAAGGCCAAGTTGCGCAAGTGCATTCCCTTGTTCTGCTGATTTCCTACACCATTTGGTAGCTTCTTCATATGATTGAGGCACGCCTTGCCCATTTGAATACATACATCCCAAGTTATATTGCGCATCTATATCTCCCTGTTTTGCTGATTTTGTGTACCACTTAATAGCTTCTTCATTAGATTGAGACACCCCACGGCCTTTTGCATACATCACTCCAAGGCTAAGTTGCGCAAGTGCATTCCCTTGTTCTGCTGATTTTGTGTACCAATTGACAGCTTCTTGACAAGATTGTTGAACACCTTCCCCTTTAGCATAACACTCTCCAGTTTTGAACTGTGCTTGAGAATGACCGTGTTCTGCTGCTCTTCTGTACCATTTGACAGCTTCCTCACCGGATTTTTGAACACCTTGGCCTTTAGCATGCATTACTCCAAGATTATACTCTGCTATTGGATTTATTGTTTTGACAACTGTATCGTAATTAATTGTATTATTTTCTTGAAGTTGTGGAACATACCGGTCATTTACAATCATGTTCTGAACTGATACATGGGCATGAGCATTGCCTTGTTCTGCTGATTTTGTATACCATTTTGCAGCTTCTTCATAAGATTGTTGAACACCTTGTCCTTTAAAACAACAGTCTCCAAGGTAATACTGAGCTTGAGCATCACCTTGTTCAGCCGATTTAGTGTACCACTTCACTGCTTTTTCATAAGATTGTTGAACAGCTTGTCCTTTAGCAAAACACTCTCCAAGGTAATATTGAGCTTGAGCATCACCTTTTTCTGCCGATTTAGTGTACCAATTGACAGCTTCCTCATGAGATTGCTGAACACCTTGCCCTGTAGCATAACAATTTCCAAGGTAATACTGAGCTTGAGCATGACCTTGTTCAGCCGATCTGGTGTACCACTTTGCAGCTTCTTCATAAGATTGTTGAACACCTTGCCCTATAGCATAACTCATTCCGAGGTTTAATTGTGCTTGAGCATCACCTTTTTCTGCCGATTTGGTGTACCATTTGACAGCTTCCTCATTAGATTGTTGAACACCTTGCCCTTTAGCATAACAATCTCCAAGGTTATATTGAGCTTGAGCATCACCTTGTTTAGCCGATTTGGTATACCTTTTGATAGCTTCCTCATATAATTGTTCAGCACCTTGTCTTGTAGCATAGCAGTGTCCTGGGTTAAATTGTGCTTGTGCAAGGCCTTGTTCTGCAGCTTTTATGTACCATTTGATAGCTTTTTCATAAGATTGTTGAACACCTTGCCCTGTTGCATAGCAATGTCTTAGGTTAAATTGAGCTTGAGCAAGACCCTGTTCTGCAGCTTTTTTGTACCATTTAACAGCAGCCTGGTATGACTGTTGAACACCTTGTCCTTTAGCGTAACTCACTCCGAGGTTATATTGTGCGTGTGGAAGGCCTTGTTCTGCAGCTTTTCTGTACCATTTGGCAGCTTTTCTATATGATTGTCGAACACCTTGCCCTTTATCATACCTCACTCCGAGGTTAAATTGTTTGTTAGAGTCCCCACTATCTGCCGTCTGTCTGCAGCTTTTCGACGATTTATCCAATCCATTTTTGAATTTTGCATCAGCATATTTAAGTGGATATTTTTTACCAGGATCATGCGAGGCCTTTCCATCGAACATTTTTACTTGTTCTGTTTTGTGACATGAAGACTTTTTTCTATTTTGACGGTTATTTTGTTTATTTTCATTCACCTGTTTCTTTAAAGTATTGCATTTTTCATTAATCAACTGAATTTTAAATGTAACGCTTTTCGGAATCTGAAGTTTTTTTATATCTACTTGATTTGTTTCTTTTAATGTATTTATGTGTTGATCGTTAACTGCTGCTATCCTTTCTTTTCCTTCTCTGTTTTCTTCATGCCCTCCCTCTCTAATTGTTTTTAATGAAAGATTTATTTCTTGGCTTTGCTTATCTGCCTGCGCTTCAAAAAGCGTCTGCTTAAGAATAGTAAGTTCAACGCTTGCTCTTGTTACTGCCAGTGATAATGCTTGTTCATGTTCAAGGTTTATCCATGCAATGACCATTTTCCATTCATAGGACTTGGATTGAAATGGCGTGAGGACGGTAATTGCAGGGGTAGCAGCATCATCTTCAATGTGCTTAGTGGGAATATTGCTATTACTTAAAGCATTTTTAATATCATCTGTGTGATATTTTAGAGCAATTACCGCCATGTCAGTGTAACTGTAATATTCCTTTCTGTTAGAGACATACTTAATTATGTTTTGAATGGCTTCGTTTTTATCGTTATATCGTATTGTTTGAACATTAAAAAACTTCACTGAATGTCCGGCCCTAATATTGCTATGTGCAGCAATAGTATTAACTGACAGAAAATATTTAGTTATTTCTAATGAACTGCGCATCATTGTTTTCAGTGATGTTATTAAATATCCAGTATTTTGATAGGCCTCCTGAAATAAGGAGTTTGCTTATTTCGTTTTATGCATGAAAAAAAACGCTTTACGTAGCTCTATTATAGTTTCTTTCTATGTTACAGTGTGGAAGCCACGTTCTGAGGGCGAAATTGATAGCAGAAGCATAGCCGAAGAATTAGGAGAAACCTGATCAAGGGAAAGCTCTTGGATTAGTTCAATACTGTGTTAAAATTAGCAAAAGTGTTATTTTAGCCACCTATTTCTCTTTTGTAAATATATATATTTTTGCAAATACACGCCGCGTTTAACATAAAATGGCTCTTTTATTAGTTGTGAGATATCGCTAAGCACTGACTATTCCAAAAACCCATTCTTTCTCATTCGAAGATCACGCTGAACGCTTCAGGTAAATAAAACCCAGTTAGTTTTATATAATCTATTTAGGTTTGTCAGATTGACTAAATTGAGTAATTGAATCAGCATAGACTTGTTTACTGAAAGCGTGAAAATCGGATTTATCAATGCATCTGGCGATTCTCCAATAACAAAAGTTTCAGCATCATCAGGTCTGAGGTTGAAGAATTGATGAACATTCTCTGTTTCATATGTTGTATTGTCCATTTCGTCGCAGTAAACATCGATATTAGGTGAAATGAAATATGCAGTTTCGCTTACATGAAATTCCTTGCTCTCCGTTCCACATTTTTTTAATGCATTTGAAATATCAATCAATTTCGAGAAACTCAGCACTTCAACCTTATCTTGAAGATGATTATCACGAATAAACTGCTGATACTGAAAGGTAAGTGAATGAGGACAAAAAATTCGAACATCTCGTTCTTTCTCCTTAAATTTCAATATTCTAGCCTTTATCAGCAACGTTTTTCCACTCCCCGGAGGTCCAATGACAAAGTGTTTGCCAGCGTCACATTCATAAACACTGAGTTGCTCACTATTCAGCCAAAAATACACCACTTTATTTTGTTGCTTAACTTGAGTTTGTTGCTTTCGCGCAGTATCGTAAAGCGATGATTGATGCGTATTGAGAAAATCACATGATGCGGAAATGATGTTGGAATTAAAGGTACTAACAAGGCCAAGTGCAGTTTTCAGAGATATCAACACAGCGGCAAATTGAATGAAGGTTTTGTTGGGAACTTGAGTCTTCAGATTCAGCATTTGATTCCAAAATAGCTGAAAATTTTCACCATTTTCATTGAATGCATTTTTATCAAGCATGTACATATTCTCTGGCAAAGTTGTTTTGCCAATATCAGCATTTGGCTTGCAAGAAATTTTGTAGACAGGAAATGGGATCGTTTTCCCAAAAATTTTGCTGAATAATTCCGTAACGAATGCCTCATTTCTTTTAAGCTGTGCAATGTAGCCTTTTTTCCCGTAAAATTCTTCCGGTAATCGATTATGATCTTCTTTAGGTTCCTGTTTAACTTTTTTCTTTGCTTTATTTTCAATAATTGCCAATCCTATTTTCGGATGAAACAGAATACCATCAATTTGAATGCTACTGTTGTCTTTGAGGCACTTATGAACCTCTTTTACATCTGGCAGTAAAAGGTATAGGTCGTTTTCCTTACGATATCTACGAATCAGTTCAAGAATCTTGAGATCCGATAAGAAAATGCCCCCAGGACCGAAGCGCGCAAAATACTTTCTGACAAAGACGTCTGTTTCAAATCCTCTCGTATAATCTTTCTTATTTTTGTCAATCTCTACTGTTTTGCTACCAGCCGGTCCGAGACATGGGCGCTCTTTCTGCTTCATGATCTTCTTATAATCAGGAACCGGAGGCACGATAATCGTTTCCGAAGTGGAGAAGTTCAACAATTCAGTGCTGCCGTTGATGGCGTCATATGCAGTTCCATTCAGGCATTCCACGCATTTTTGAAGCCATTGTTCTGTCGTTAATCTGACTGATGAGTTGGAAATGTTGCTCATTTTAAGTAGCCTTATATTGCTGTAATATGACAAGAATCGGCGAATAGGCGATAAAACATAGGCGTATTTTCACTTTACTAACCACACAAACGCTTTCCGCATGAAAATATTCGCTTACTGCAGTTGACGAAGCGCTTTTGACGCAGTAAGAACACTCGTCGAGCGAATAACGATTTGATAAGGGTGCGTTCGTACTTTATCAGTAAGCCGTGTTGTGCAACATTGTGTAAGTCATGCAAAGCGTGTTTAAAATGCTGTAACGGAATTTTTGTTCGCGACAGCGATGGTTCATCGCTCCCGTATGAGTCGCTTTGGGTAGCTGCATTGATACAATTTAAGATCGGATTTTTCTAACCATTGAGTTTTTTGTTCAGAGCCTTGGCACAACTGGCAAAATGTTTTCGGATTTCGCTGAAATTTTGCATGCTAGGATGTTTTAGGGTAGAACTACCGAAAATAACGTCGGTGTTTTTTTTCAAAAGTTTTCGCTTCGAGACACGGCAGGAAATTTAAATTTGTGTACTGACAACGTAGAATTTGTCAAAATCAATATTTTTATACACCAATCGATTGTAAATGATGAGAGGAACCTGAAAACGTGCTCAAATAAAAAATTGGTGCAAAATCTGAAAAGTTATGCTACAAAGAAAATTTGAATTTTCAATACTTTTCAGTTTTTTGAATTTTCCGGTCAAAACTTGTTCACTGTTCCTAAGTAAAAGTTACCCTAGGATTAAAGCCCAAACTCTGGGCTATCCATCGGTATCATTAAAGTTTGCAAAGTCGCGCACACACGTGGCGCAAATTGAGCCCGAAGTAACCAAAATTTTGAAGCATTGTCATTTTCAGGTAAAATCGTTTTAGTTTGTTCACTTACAGCTACTCTGTTTTTGAAACATATGCTATTGGCTATCTAGTGATTAATCATCGAATAATGGGCTCTCCAACGCCGTTGGACAGCCATCGATAGCTAACGTTTAATGCTGTCCATCGATGGAGGAACTTGTATCACTTTCTGATTCATTAAAACATTATGGTTGCTGTTCACGCAGCCGCCTTCTTAACTTCGGGAAACCTCGAAAGATGTTTAACTTTTGACCAAATTTGCGACCCGTACATAATCGATTCTGAATTTATCTATGGTATCGTTGGATAGTTCATCATACGGGGATTAATTATTGGATATGGCGATAACAGATGCTCTAAAAATAGAGTTACTGTACACGACCAGAGTGAAACGATTTTAACCAAGAAAACAAAGGCCTCAAAGTAGAGGTCACTTCGGACTCGATTTGCGCCACGTGTGTGCGCGACTTTGCAAACTTTCATGATACCGTTGAATAGCCCAGAGTTCGGGCTTCAATCCTAGGGTAACTTTTTTGTATGAATAGTTAACAAGTTTTGACCGAAAAATTCAAAAAACCAAAAAGTTAAAAAACCTGAAAAATGCAAAAAACGCGATATTTTGTTTTTTGCATAACTTTTCAGCTTCTGCATTAATTTCAATTCTGCGCACATCATCTAATAGCTCTAGTCTTTCCCCGTCGATTGGTGTATAAAAACATTGGTTTCCGTTGCGTTCTTCCAAATTTCCTTGTACCCCTTTTTTCTGTAAATTCGCCTTACACCTCCTTCGGACTCAATTTGCTACACGTGTGTGCGCGACTTTGCCAATTTTTTATATGCCATTCGATAGCCCTGAGTCAGAGTTTTAATCCTGGGGTAACTTTTACATAGGAATAGTGAACAAGTTTTGACCGAAAAAATCGAAAAATCTGAAAAGTTCTGAAATTCGAATTTTGTCCATTGAATAATTTTTCAGGTTCTGTACCGATTTTTAATTTGAAAACGTATTCAGATTCCTCTCATCATTTCCAATCGATTGGTATATAAAAATATTGATTTCGACAAATTCTACGTTGCTAGTACACATATTTAAATTTCCCGCCGTATCTCGAAGCGAAAACATTTGTAATAAAATCCGACACTATTTTCGTTAGTTTTACCCTAAATCATCATAGCATGCAAAATTTCAGCAAAATCCGAAAACATTTTGCAAATTGTGCCAAAGGAAACTCGGTGCTTAGAAAAATCCGATCTTAAATATTTCGAGAGCAATGCTTTTGGAAAGCTCTTATTCTAATTGGCAAGTTTTTTGTCGGGTATGGTATGTTACGGTGCCGAAGGAGGTTGGACTAGGTGTGAGCTTGTGGTGCCAACATTTATTGGGGTATACAGGGGAGGGGATAACAGTGGTGGCAGAGAGACGGGTAGGCGGACGTCGTAACTGCGTGTCGTACAGAACGAATAGCGTATTATATAGAGACCGTATTAAAGGGTAGTTGTGTCTACCCCGGGTGGCCGGCGCGCGCAATTAGCATTCCATATCTAAGCGGTAATCTGCCCCTTGAAAGGGCAGAATGACCGCTTTGACATACAATAAAGCGAATGCACAACATGGATATATTCAAGCGAAAAGGCGTCCGCGCCTTTTGAATGATAATAATGGACAGTAGAGACAGTTTTAAACAAAACATTAATTGGTATCGCTTTGCCCTAGACTTCTTTGTCGCTTGAAGCGCTTGTCTCAACGCTTGCTTTCACTTGGTACGCCACTTGGTTGTGCTTGTATAGCGCGAGACGGACGTTTTCTTATCCTGACAGCGATATTTCGACAGTCAGACACGATTGTTGTTCGGGTAGAGAGAATGCGGCGTGACGCTTGTGATGACAGATCATCGGTCCGTTTCCCATTACGCTCGTAGCGCTGCTTGGAATAAAAAAATTAAATACGATGGGCATTACCGCGGTGATCGTCGGCAATCTTGACAGCAGTTTGGAGATTTTTGGCTTGGTCGGTTTTTCTGTGGGCGCTGTTGGGGTGCTTGGTACTGGTTGCTTGTCGTTGTTCGCACCTAGCTTCGGGATGCGCCATTTTTTCATTTTTTTCGCGCGCCTTTTGTAGTCGCATTTGGCTTGCGCGCTCGCTCGCTAATTTTCTTAGCGCTGCTTCATTTTTCACTTGCGGAGCCATTTTCTTTCTCGCAGACTCGATTGCAGGGTTGTACAGGCCCTCCAACGTCGTCGTCTTGCTTGTTTGGCCGGCGTCCCGGACCTCTTGGCTTCTCCGCTTCTTATCATTGCGCATTTCTTCATTTTTCTTTTTCGCGATGCCTGGCCAGGCCTTCGAATTAATATCATTTCTTTTTCTTTCTTCGTTGCCATGTGCTGGCACTTGATGCATGACGCAGCATTGATTGCCGCGATAAACATTTTGCGCCGCATCGCCGTCGGATTCGTCGAACGACGTAAGCGAGTCCACTGATCGGGTGCGATATAGCGCTGGCGCAATTGACTGCTTCACGTGCGACGCGTGCGGGTTGAATGACGATTTCGAACTTGGATTGACGCTTTCCCCGCGCATTATTGACATCGTTTCCTTGGTTGCTGGGAGCGTAGTCTTGGTTGATTGTAGAAGAGGAGTTGCTTGTTGCAACCTTGTTTGGTGCATATGACGACGCGGCGTGTCGTCTTGATCGGAATAATAGGTAATCGTTTTGGCTCTGGACCGCTTGCAATTGTGGAGGCTTGGAATTCTTGGAGCAGTTGGCATAAACGCGGTGACCGTATTGACTGCAGTTATGGCATTGCGGCTGCCATTTGGAGTTGCGTCCTTGACCGCGTCCTCTGCCGTAGCCTTGCTGAGATCCCTGATGTTCTTCCCCTGTAATCATCGGCTTGCTGGTCGCTCATTGGATTGTCCAGTTCCATCTTTAGTCTTTCCCGGCTTCAATCGCGCTTCATAATACGCTTGTACGAACTTCACTGAGTCCTTTCCGGGTTTCCGACATGGAGTCTTCGAGGCAACCGCTTAGCAGGACCATTGGGTAGGCTTGAGGCTCGGAGGAGATCCTGCCGCTGTCGCCATGTTACGGTGCCGAAGGAGGTTGGACTAGGTGTGAGCTTGTGGTGCCAACATTTATTGGGGTATACAGGGGAGGGGATAACAGTGGTGGCAGAGAGACGGGTAGGCGGACGTCGTAACTGCGTGTCGTACAGAACGAATAGCGTATTATATAGAGACCGTATTAAAGGGTAGTTGTGTCTACCCCGGGTGGCCGGCGCGCGCAATTAGCATTCCATATCTAAGCGGTAATCTGCCCCTTGAAAGGGCAGAATGACCGCTTTGACATACAATAAAGCGAATACGCAACAGGTATGTCATGCTGGAATAAGGAATGAGTTTGATAATATTTTACAATCTCTCTCGTTGACAATCAGAGTCATCACCGTTTGTGTTCTACACTTCATTTCGATGAGAGATGGAACACGAGCTGTCCACTTCAGCACTATGAATTCCTGATGAGGTAAATTAACTGTGTTGAGAAAGCAAAGTAGCGCAGGAGGTTATTTTGCTGCGTTTCGCGAATTACATTTTTACGGACCCGTAGCTTCTTTCGTAAATGCTTAGGGTAATTTCTATTTAAAACAGTATCTCTAAGTAAGCATCACATTTTTGCGACATTTATAAAGAGGAATTTGCTTTCCGTATAGACGTAAATTAAATTTTTTTGTTTCCCGTACGGTACCACTTTTTCTCAAGTTAGGCGCAGTCAGTCAGAAACTGATTTTTGTTTAGAGTTTTTTTCTAAATCTGGACAATAATCATCAGATTAGGCTGTGATTTTTTAATGAAAATGCACCTATCTTCTAAACTACAGATCGTCAAATGTTGTTCAGCGTTTCGCGTCATCCAACTTTTGCGTCCACTTATAACTTCCGCGCCTGACTAAAAGTGAATAAAAATGAGATCGCCTGTTACCACGCTTGGCTGATTTCGTCAAGGATAAATTCTAACGATCATGTAGCAATTGCGCGTTAGCAGCCATCGAGTGCTCTCATGTTTCCTGTCTGCAGGACAATGCGTACCGATAAATCAGCAGGAGTCGCACCGAGAAGAGAAGAGAATTGATACCAGGCGTCGTATTCGTTTTAATCATGCATCCATGCATTCTCACGCTATTCTATGATTTATTGTCTTGATTACGCACCACTTTACTGTTCCCCTCAAGTGCCTTTTGCCTTTCTTAATACACCTATCCCCTGCGATCCCTATTATATTGCATAGTCCTCTCAAAAAAGTTTGGGTGAAGTTGCAAAGATTAGAATATTCCAGCAAAGTATGTACCATACAGAACTGATTAACTGTACAAGTGAGCATCAATCACAGAGCCGAAACATAAGACTAGGCCAGGCAATCATTCGCTTACAAGATTGATAAGAATAACAAGCGTTAACATCATTGATAACATAAACGTAATTTTCGCTCAATCATGCTAAATAAAAGAAAAATGAAGTAACATGGCAACGAAATAAACCGCATCAAGTAACAGCGTAAATATTCAGAGAGTAAAGACTTTGTGCTTAACCGTTTCGAGTTACAGAAATAAGCGGCAGTGAATAAAGCGAAGTATACGGTATCCAAAGCGTGCGATAAGAATACTGTATTTCAATCTTACCAAATAAAACTGCTGTATAAGCAGACCGAATTGTGTCATTTATCTGCATAAGACAACAAATGTAAGTCCAAGTAACAAGATATGACTATATTATGCCAGAAACTGCCAACAATATTTGGAATGTTTTTGTTCCATGGCAATAAAGTGAGTCTTTCAGTGCACACAGCAATCGGGTATAAACAAAATATAGTACAAAACAAGGGTTGGATACGGGGGATGCTAAAACCCGGGGTTGCGTGAATTTCCGAATTTTGAGGTTTCAGGAATTCCTGAATTTCAGGATTCGGAAATCGCAGCTTCCGGAGTATCAAAAATGCCGAGTCCAACCTTACACAAAAACAATTTATTGCGCGCTCGTAGGAGGAGCAAATTCGCTGAGCAAAGATCGAGTAAGCGCCAAGTACTGGTTGGGGCCTTGGTTGTAAGTTTTGTAGACAAAGTTGTTGTCAGAGTCAGTTTTGGGCACAGCCGGTTCAATCTGTGTGCCTTCGTGCCATTCATTGAAGCTGGTGATGGAAATGCAATCGGCACCGACATCCATAGCGGCATTGAACTGTCGGCGATAATATGCGCCGTCTTCTCTGCCCCTCATATTCTCGCCGTTCCACGGCCGGACGCGAGTGTCGTCGTAGCCCGGGCCCACCGACGGGATGAACAGCATTTTGTAGCGCTTCGTGAATACCTAAATATTTTTCATATTATAGAATATAAATTATGCATTTCACGAAATTTATACTCCATTTAATAATGCTCCGTGCGGGACGATACGCCACGTGTAATTACTATAGATGCGTCGGTCCACTGGACCGTGGACCGAATTACTCGGTGCACCGAGCACTTTTGGCACTCGGTGCACCGGATCGGACCGGGACCGACCTGTTTTTCCGTGGACCGAGCTTTGGACCGGACCGAGCAGCTTGGACCGAGTTGCGCTACATGGGAAAAATTTGCAAAAAAAGGTCGACGGACCGGACCGTGGACCGACGGTATTGGACCGTGGACCGACGGTATTTAGTGCTGGACCGCGGTATTTGGAGCTGTGCCGGACCGGGACCGGACCGACCCCCCTGAGCCTTGGACCGGACCCGGACCGGGACCGACCCAACAGAACCTTGGACCGGACCGGGACCGACCTCAAGAAACCTGGACCGACGCATCTATAGTAATTACCAAGAATCTATTCCATTTTCATTGGCAATTGCTACCATGATCATACCGCACCATAATATCGAAGCCTTGACGCTGTCTTACATTTCAATCGCCGTTCGACGTCGAACAGCACAAAATTTAAATTTTAAGAATTTTTAAAGCGAAAGAACTAATAATGCATTCCTGAGAATCGCACGATAATGATATGCATCGACTGCTTTATCCATAAAATTGATTCGCAGAGTGGCACAAAAGTGATCATTTAGGACTGCATGGTAGTCTAAAGAAATGCATTGACGTACCCTGAGATTAGGCCAATTTTTAGTGATGGATCCGTAGGTGAAGCGTTCTGCGGCGAAATAGGTGTAAATACCATCGAAGCCAGACTCTTGCAACATGTATCTGTCCTCGTTCTTCACCAAAAGCCCTATCAGCACCGCATCAAACGGCGTATTTCTGATCGTTTTCGCTCCGTCCGCCTTGAGCAATGTTTGCCATTCGTTCTTCTCGATTAAATAAGAATCGTATATGTAGATTAGTGGAAGACGCCGACCGTCTATAAAAAATGTACTACAGTCAACTGCGTTTATAACGCCTGGCTCTATAACGTCGCTGGCTTTATAACGTCGGTCCTTGGCTGGTCCCGTGTACTATGTTTTGTACAGGGGTAACTGCCTCTATAACGTCGCTGTCTTTATAACGTCGCTGTCTTTATAACGTCGGTCTTTGGCCGGTCCCTTGACCGACGTTATAAAAGTAATTGACTCTATGTATGAATACGATAATCACGAAAATTATGAAACGTTTTTGGCCGCGAAGGATTTTCCGACTCCGAACAATCTAAGTAAATTTCGTTTTCGATAGCAGATAAAACAGTTGCTCAATCAAAATCAAGTCAACTTCTGTCAGCGACTACCTTATTATAAAAAGCCAATGAACGCGTTCAGAATAAGCGCGCGATTGACTGACCGGCTCGCTGAATACGGTAGAAAGCGCGATGAGACCCGTAGTGTTCCTGAATGAATTGGAGATCGGCGCGCAGAGTGGCGACAGTGCGGTCTTTGTAAGGTTCGACGTGGAGAGCAATTTTTAGGCCAAACTTGTCAGCCTCCTCAAGAAGCGCGGGAATGAGGGACGCCCACGAGTGACCTTGGCTATCTGACAATCCATCCGGATACCACGACACCGCCACCACTCCCACCCCCGACTCCGCTATCCATTCCATATGCTGCCGCATTACTGACATGTCCGCGCTGCTGTAAGCTCCCAATTGTGGGTAAAACGACGCGCCGATGTCGTCTGGTGGAGTGTGGCGGCCTGAAATCGCTCAGGGATTATAACTGTGAAGACAGTTTTATTTATAGAAGAGTCAAGTCATATGTCAACGATTACTGTAAAGTTAGCCGAAATTTTGAACGGAATAAGGGTATTCAAATCGAACATTGTAACTTTCAGGGTGAAATTATCCCGTTTAGATTGATCGTCGCAGGATCAGTGAAACTGATTAATGATTCCTTTTTTCAGTGTACGACAAAGTATCGCATATAAACTCGTTCGATACGGGATCAGGTTTCGATTTCCTAGTCACTGATTTATAGTTTTGGCTGAAGTAGCACAAATAAATCGCTGCAATGACAGCGTCGTTAAAAGAACAGACAGTGATCGAAGCTCAACAGATTCGAGCGCACATTTATCGATTCGGGGAAGAATGGGACAAACACAAAATATAGTCGAGAATGTATTCCTGCGAAGTGGGAGTAAACAGATAAATAGATGAGCATTACTTGTATTAACTTTCATAAACTAAATACCCTCCACTAATATAGAAGAGCATAGCCGCTGGACTAGAAGCCCTGCGAAAACTCCCCGATTGCAAATGAAACCGACCTTTCGGCCATCGCTCCGCGACGTTCTTGTCCCAATGTTGGAGATACTCATGATTCCAGTGGTAATATTTGCCGCCGTCGTACTGAGGATTGCCATACCAGGGGTAGTAAAAGATGTGAGCCCTCTCAGAGGCGTTCAGCTGCAGTCGACTGCCGCCGATCGGTGCGGTCAATTCATCGCGGGCAGGGACTATCGGACCCCCTTTTGTGTCTTTGCGCATCTTTTCTCTTTGAGCCGCCACCCATTCGAACTTCGGGTTTGCGCCAGGGACGGTCTAAAAGAGAAGCGATGAAGGGACTTGGCGCGCTATTTTGTATTATTTAACGATGACAGCAAACGACGGCTAATCTCTATGAAGATATCTATTTCTCTTGTATACCTTTTCCTCGCCAATGGTTGACAGATAGAATCCAGTGACGAAGATCCCCAGCAAAGCGCTGATCATCCCATACTTGATACATCTAGTCGCATTCATGGCGGCGGATGCATTCTGAAAGAAACCATACAGTTCCATCTCCAATGTTATGCTTTACTATACAGCGCCTTTCATCTTAATTCGTCACTCCTCCATTCACGTTCGTCATTTTTGTATTAAATTTGAACAGTACTTTATAAAATTGAATGCAAAAATCAAAAAACTGAAAGAGCGATGAATTACGATAAAAGAAGGTGTGTTTTCCAGCCGCCGAAAATTTCACGCCAAGGGAAGTCGTTGCGAACGACTCGTAATGGAACGAGCGCTTTGGCATCACTCGGGAAGCGAGAGTGAGTGAAACAAATCGTATATTTATCAGATATTGACAACCGTACATCACCATGACCAAAGTGTTCTCTAGCAGCACGCACATTACATAGCTGCGTCGACAAAAGAATTCCACAAAGATTCATACGCAACAGATACAGAAACTGCAGCATAGCGATAGTGAGGGAAATAGTTGGCGCCGAAAAGGGCGGTGTATCTTGTTACAATGACGGCAGGCCAAACAATCAGAATCCGTATTTCTGAGCAGCCATTCGCTTGTTGTGCTTGTTCTGCGCCCATTGCTTTTGCAGTTCGTCTTCGCGATCCACGGCCTGAATTCGGTAGCGATACAGAACGGCAATAAGAGGACTTTTGCATTTGTAATATGTAAGAAATGTCCTTTTACCAATATCTTACTACATTTAAAATTTTTCGATCAGTTACAAAAGATCTCGCCAGGCGTCGTAGTTGTCAACGATGAGCTCGATTTTAGGTGCTTGAACACCTTTTTTCACCATATGTGAGGTTTTTTTTGGTTTAAAAGTATTAAAATTTTAAAAAAGAAGCGCTATGGACTTTCAAAGCAATCTAACTTATTCTATCTAAGATTTATTGTTTGTGATAGGAAAATTTTGACTCTATATGCACGTCGCAAGCTGCGCTATTCAACCTCAACTCTTGCAGAAATTCTCGAGTAAAAACAAAAATGCCTGTTAAAGTGCGAAAAACACTACTTACCACTCGAGCGAGATAAGTGATCTGGTGTTTCCGCTTGGCGTTGACATCCTGCGTCTCTTTGACCTTCTTCTGCGGTTTCTGCGGCAACTGAAGTGGCTTGTCGGACAGATTCTTGAGGAGATTGGCGCGGATATTCGGGCCGAGCGACTGGTCGACGCTCACGTCGATGATGTCGGAGACCGCAGACGTCGCCGCCGACTCGTGGAAGCCCCACGGCGCCATTTCGTGGCGGAAGATTAACTTCCTCGCCGCTTCGTCCGAGATTTGCCCCGCCGTCATTTCAGCAGATACCTCCACGCCCGCCATGTTGTACATCTGCGATGCGTGCTGAGGCTCTTCCGAGTCATCCTGTAAAAGGTAATCCTATAATTTGGTAGCATTTTAGTCCTGAAATACTGTGATCCTGTCTATAATGTATTGTTATATTCCTATAATAGTGTAATTTTTAATACTTTAATACTGTAATCCTGAAATTGTAATCCTTGAATTCTGTTACTCTTTAATATGTCCTAACTTGCTACCATCAATCACCATGACTGCACGGTGTGACAAAAACAACACGTATAGGACATTAACACACCGGAAATATCAACCCACCGTTTCATAAGCAGAATAGCGCGACGAATGTGCGGCACCGGGTGGCGGGCGAGCGGGACCGTACTGCGCATCCATTCCAAACGCTGAGATCGGCATCTCAATTTCGTCAGCGATGTGTTTTCGGCTGAGACCGAAGAAATCGCCCTGCTCGTCACGATCGTCGTCGTCCTGATCGGAATCATCACCACCACTTCGCGGGATTGCCGCATTCGATACTCCCCCCGACGACGTCGATTGCTCCCTTTTCGACTGCTGCTTAAGTCGGACGCTGTTCGGCAACAGAATCGATGGCGCTTTGCCAGGTTTCTCTACGGCCTGCAACTGATTTATCATTGTTAATTATATCTCTCTGCAACTGCGATTCGATTTCTTTTATGTATCAACGATTACTCTCTTTTGTTACCAGAACAGTTTTCTTTTATTTGGGATCGCTGTCTGAATTCTGTTGGCTTTTACACCCTAGCGCGCGTAAACTTCGCACAACTTGCACAGAATCACGCAAATTAAAGCTTGTGAAACAGGGAATTGAGTAAAATACGAGGGGCGATCCAATTGTATCAAGCCTGATTGTCTTAGGGATGTCGACATTTCTAAAGTAGTCAGGCTTGATACTTTTGGATCGCCCCTCGTAATCTAGGAATGACCAACTCACAACTGCACACAGGGCTTCCATCAAATCTAAACCGAACTCACCGTCTTCGGCTTCGGTAGCATCGCCAGCAAGCCGGATTGTCCAACGACCTTCTGCCTTTTCACCGCTCCCGCATCATCGTCATCCGATTCTTCAGATTCTTCATCAACCTGAGTCAGGCTGCCAAAGGCGGCAATCTTCGCGGGACCTTTGGGCCTTTTCTTCGCAATCGACGGCGGTTTCGGGGCTTCTTTCAGTTCCCAATCGTGCCGTTTGACGGTTTCGTCGAGGGTGTCCTCGCCCGTGCCACTTCGCGCCTGAGATGTGCCTGTCTTTCGGGTTGGAAGACCGACCAACACTTTTGATGAAGCTGAAATTAAAATGGTTTGAAATGATAACAATTACGCATTACGGGAGTATGTTTCGGCTTCAAGAAATTAGTTGGGTGTGCAGAGTTGGACCCAATTCTTGCAAGATACAGAAAGTTATTCTTTTGTTACCGAAATAGACATTAGGAGAGTAAATATTACCTAAAACTATTATAATCCCTTCAAATAAAGAACGACGTAGAAATATTTTAATGTTTAGAATCAAGAGCAGCGTAAAATGACTAAAAATCTATTCGATACCTGCGAGTTCTTCCTGCTCGTCTTCCGGCTGCTGCTCAGTGTCACTGCCTTCGTCGCTATCACTACCGTAGCCAACCAACGAATTCATCCTTGTCGTATGACAATCTGAAGACGCGACTTGTAAACAGAGGAAGGATGAGAGTATATAATGTAAAAATATCCAATCAAAATATGGCGTCTTTACCTACTTGTCTAAAGACTTTGTTAAGTCGTTAAGTTATACTCGATAATTTTAGAAGATCTTTCGTCTCGCACCGAAAAGGTTTGGATGAGGACTTTCATCCATTCAGTCCAACCACCCTTCCCTTTATTACGTAAAAATTTGCTTTTCCATAATAAATCAATTACGCTAATCGTTGCTGAATTCATTTCTTTAGCAGGAACTCACGAGTAAATACATCCACCATCACACAAAAGTAGTCTGGCCCGATTGTGTCGAGCCAGTTGGTCAACGTAACCATTCGACTGCAACGACAGTCTTCGCATTTGTGCACATTTCATAATTCTTTATTGATCCACAATACCCGAATAAAGCAAACGGTAGCACCGAAACAACAATTCTTTTGATAGTATCTGGGCAAGCACGATCAGCACCAAAATGACAAATTATTTAATCCCGATCATCAGCGAATGCAAGATAAAACTGATCCCCCACATGTCTCATTTAATCAAGCCTAGTTAAAGTACATTCCAAAACAAAAAATACCCGATGTCCTCCTTTAAAATTAAAACGCCGCCAGTAAGACAAACATAAAACGGAGCAAAGAATAACAACAATGCTGAATCACGCTTTGTCCCAAACAATTGTTGTGATTGAGCTGGGTTCGATCGACACATGGAGAACTTGTCCGGGCCTGTCGGCTGCTTCGATTGCAAAATCGTACGTGTCGCTTGCATGAGCGTTTCTTATGACGTACACGCGCTGACTAGTTGGGGTGGAGAACGCGACGCCCTCCAGGAAACTGTCGCTGTCCATCGTCAAACCGATGCGCACTGAATTCGGCCGGATGAACTTGCTGCAAATAATATACAGTGAAACCCGGATAAGTGCACATCGATGCGGCAAGAAAATCTTGTGTACTTAACCGGGTTGTGCAGTTACCCGGGTTTATATCATGAACAAAAGATCGGGCAAAAAAATTTCGGGGCATGGAACAGCATCAAAATCTTGTGCATTTATCCGGGTTTCACTGTATTCGTTAAAGTTTTCATGTCGGTATCGATGGATGTTATGCAACAGTGCTGGAAGGGTATAAGCCATCAACGACTTCAAGAAGCGATAGGATATTGATACAGAGCCTGGGATACTTGGTTTCGATATCGCAACATTCTTTCGCATTCAAACGATTTATCCCATGGGCTCAATCTGCTCAGCACGAGAATTATTTAGCTCATCAAAAAGGTAACTTCAAAAGAAGTGGTCCAAAATATGCTAAAGGTCCTGCAATCGAACAAAAAACCTCGAAATCGCAGTCAAGTTCGTACCTGAAATGACCCATCGCGTAGAACATGGGTTCTTTGTAGAATTCGCCCTTGCTCGAATCGATAATAATCGGAGCGTCAACGACATTGTTGACCCAATTGGGACCGCCTTTCATGTCGAGAGCGATATTCCAATCGGTCCAACCTGCGACCCAGTTGTTTAAATCCTGAAAGAGGTTAGTATGCTTTCATTGAAAGAGTAATTAATAAGAGAGAGCTTACAACAATGATGTCATGAGCGTAATCGTCGGCTCGCGTCCATGCGCCCAAGCTTGGGCCGTGCACTATCATATAGCCCGAGCACGCCTGAAATTAATCAAATTAATACTGCTATCCCAGCCAAAAGCGTATCGATTCTTTTCACTCGTTAAACCTCAAAAAATTTCGCCTCATCCCGATTATAAAACCGTTATTCGAGGATCGCAAACAGACTTATTGTCAAAAATTATTGTTTTGGGAACCGAATTCGGTATCGCTTCTTTAGAATCATAAAGGACAGAATTGTCATTTCGAGAATTCTCACGACTTCAACCGAAGCTTCCCGAATAAATGTCCCTCTCCCTTCATTTATACTTCACCGCTGCATTGCATTTTATCATTTCATTAATACCACAATCCTACCTCAGTAGCGAGCATGAACTTATCCGGCCACGACTTGTGGGTATCAGCGAGGAAGCTAGAAGGAGCAAGCCAGTCTTCGTACCAGTGGATGGCGATTCCAGCAGTGTACGAGTTGGCCAAATCATCGTCGAACACCTAAGTATAAAAAAATAAACTTACGCGCAACAAACCCACATAAAAGCGACAGATCACGATCACAATATATCGCATATTTACATGTTCACATTCTATATTTATATTTACATTCCTACATATACATTTTTTCATTTTACATTTTCATTAGTTTGCAAGCGTAATTCACGCCCCTCCATCAGGGATACCGTATCGTGTTTCTTTGGATGTTGTGAAATTGTGTTGCACTTATCTGGGCACTATTCACTACAAAAGATGCACATTGGGCTTGCAAAACGTGTGCATTCATCCGTTTTGTATACATAACCGGTGTGCACTTTCCAATTACCATCATATTTCAAAAAAGAATTCATAAAGCGTACCACATCGGCCCAGCCGGGGAGCATAAATCGCTGATCATCCATGGTCATCAACGCGATGTTCTTCCCCAGCGATGAATTGTGAAGCGCCGGGCCGAGCGAGTTCTTGATAAAGTCGCGCTCCGACTCGGCGTCGAAGAACATCGTCTGCCAGCCGTAATTGATGTCCGCGCCCGTCGTCGGCTCATTCTGCGCTGTCAACCCCCAGAAATTCACGCCGTTCTTGTTGTACTCTTCCAGGAAGCTAAACAACGAACACGTTTCGTATGGGATCATATGAGCAAAGATCAGCTCGCTTTCCAGTGTAAAATAATTGTTTTCCACTCGGAATGTTCGCCGTTTTTTGGTTGTCACATGCTTAAATTGAGAGAAAGAAGCGCTGTCAACTTTCTAAACAGTTTGTCCACTTCAATCTAAGATTTCTTGTTAATAATCGAAAGAATTTGGCAGTATGGACATGCAATATAAGTCACGTTCTCGCACACTTTCATAGCAGCCGAAAACAAAAGGATAACAAAAAGAAAGTCACTGACCGAACAAAGTACTGCGCCCACGTCTTATCGTAGATACCGCCAGGGAATCCCTTCAGTTTACCGCCGCCCTTCATATGTCCATTTGTCTTCATCCAGCCCGGTGCCGACCACGGGCTAGCGAACAATTTCATGTCGCCACCTGTCAGCGCCATTGCACGCTTGATGTACGGAATCTAAATGTAACGTTTTTACCAACAGTCTTTGGCAACGATTATAATAAATAAAGTTAAACGATCCAGCCCTCTTGCACTACACCATTTCAGCTATCCGATTGAATCCCGCGCCGAAATATTCTAATCCTCATTTCCTTCACAGCTCAACTACATATCTCCGTGTCCCTAATAAAGAATATCAAGGGAAAATATCAAAAATAATAATTGAAGAAAGATGAAAACGAATATTCGTACTTTGTACTGATAGTCCTCCATGGTAAGGGAAAAGTTTTGCAGGGCGAAATCGCCGGTAAAGTCATCATAGGAGTACTCGTGAGTGGAGAAATCGCAGCTCGCCATGGGGACGCGTCCGAGACTGTACTGGAGACCTGAAGCGCTCGCATTTTTTCCTTCAATCTTTTCGTGGCATCAATGTAAAGAATGTCCCGGGAGTACCTAGCTATCCTCTCTACCGAGTTGTTTCTGGAGCATTCAATTTTATAGGAAGATGAAATTTTGAATGGAATATGCGCGCAGAGTATGGCAACCAATGAATACAAGCAAACTAGCTAAGAAAGGCTCACCGTTGGGTCCATAATAGGACTGCATGAGTAACTCCTGCGTGGCGTTGTCGAGAGAGGCAAGGTTGATGCCGGCCGAATCGGTAAAAGCGCCGCCAAATCCGATGATTGACTGCATTTGGACGCTTGGCGTTATGTGCGCTTGCTTAGCTATCGCATCTAAAACGATTAAAAATAGTTGGAAGTAAAGAAGCAGCGAGGAAAAAGAGTTACAGGGTTTTTCATCGTAATTTATCAGCTTAGCGTTCAATTTCGTCATCTCTGCATTCATTCAAAACGCTATTTTGACGAAACTGAATGCAAAGGTGACGATTTGATGAAAGTCTCAGTATATTCTGGTATCTTAGGCACTTATACTTGAGCTGCATTATTACTGTAAGCTAGAAATTACCTTTCCGACGGAGTTTGTTGGTTTTTCGCGATTTAGCATTTGTCCATGTGACAGTGGATCGTTCGAAGCGCTTTCCCGCGCTCGAAGAAACGTAGACGGCGGCCGAATCGGCATTTAGTGTGCCCAATGGTGGGAAATCGTCGCAGTACGTCGCGTTACACACGCACACCATAAAATCCGGCTGTGAGTCACCGCGTACATTTCTCTTCACGCAAGGAGAGTAGCCTGAAATTAATACAAAATATACTAATTTAGTCTTATATCGTAATCCTTACATTCAATTTCATCAAATTAGCGTTTAAATTAATTTCAGAGATGACGAAACTGAAGATTGAATTGACTGAGTGAAAAACTGAATGTAAGAATGACTAACTATGATGAATGGCGAGATAAATCAACCGTCGAACATTGAGCGAGAATATCAGTAAGCAATTAAACGCTTACAGTTAGCAACTGACGCGAGGAGAGAGAAAGTAATTAGATGTATTGTCTTCATTTTTGGATGATTCTGTTTTCTTCAGATCGCCTGCAAACAGTCGGTAATTAAGCCTGATGTCTCCACATCACACTATAGGCATTTTGATCGTGCGATAACAACACTTTACTTTCGCTCACCGCGCGATAAAGAATGATAAAGTAAAGTTTTGAAACGCAAAATGAGAAGTAAAACAGCTGACGCTGACGAGTGTCGATTCATTTATGTTTAAACGAAGAAAATTGAAATATTTAATGGCGCGCGTTGTGATGAATATGTCTTGTTGCTTGCAGTGAAGATTTTCTACTTTTGAAGAGACTTTATTAATGTGGTATGACCTATTAAGTGAGATGTTAACATAACTGTTGCATGAAAACAAAAAGGTCTGATTTTCGCCATTTACAGTAAAGCTTTTAAAGATTTCTGACATCTGACCTGGATCATATATTTTGGCGCCCCAAACCCCCTCCTCCGCCATATTTGCAGTCATTCCTTAAGCTCTCGCGGCACGAGCCTTTCACGGATATTTCTAATTTTTAAATTCCCGCCCTTTTTTAGTTATATCTTAACACGCAGTTTGAATTTCTAGCAACGCTAGTGATGAATATCACAATGCGGTGCGCGTGCAAAATATGCACACACGCCTAGCACAGTCTCGTTTGACGCCAGGTCCAAAGGTAAACACAACAGGTGTGTTAGCTTGCGTGTCGGCCATATCGCCTTACAAGCAGACGGGCTTAACTAGGGGACACTTTTGCAGGCACGCCGCAACTGTAATACACCAACAGTCAGTACCACATGGTGAGGTTGACGGCAGCCATGCGATCTCTCATACTATCACTGTTGCTATGCCTCTGTGTCACAATACAGCCAAGTGAACAAAAGGTTGAACAGGCCAACGATGGAAGTAGTGGAACGATTTCTATGAGTCCGCCCAATTTGAATGATGAGGAAACGGAGTCAGTTCACATGCCGTCCTATCTCAAATGTGACGCATGTCAAATTATTGCGAATTTGGTAAGCAACTTTGACATTTACTTGTATTGACTGCTGAACGCCTAATCCATATTCAAATCAATCGTCTTTCAGTTTATCAAAGGCTTTGCAAACGCGGAAAAGAAATTCAAGGATGACAAAATGCTCACCGAATCCGAAGTGATAAATGTTGTGGACAGCGTCTGCAACTCACAGTTCGAAGGGTAAGTGAACAGCTTCTATTTTATCGCATTGTTAGTTGGTGTTGGCCGAGCGTACTTTTCACAAGAAAGCGAAGAATTCTTCAGGGACCGCTAATAATGTTCATAGACCACATTGATTTCCTTAATCATCTTTGGCTAACCGAGCCGACTTTCGAATATTCTTAGAATATGTTTCATTTTCATGCGGCCGTGGAGGAAGGCGAGGAGCAGCGACCCACAGCATTTTCGGTTTACTGTATTATTTTACATGTCCCTGAATGACTTCTTCTTGAGATTCAGATACTTCGTAAATTCAAATCACGTCTTCTCGCATCACCTCTTTGCCCGTCAATAATGTTAAGGCGTCGAACTCAATTCGTAAATGCGAGACAAATTGGTATAGCTTTTTGTTTATTAATTTATTTTGCTTTAGAATTTTATAATCGGGAAATTATTGTACTATATCTGACGCAAGCCTCTTTGTAGGTACGGTATCACAGAAATAGAAGGAAGAAAGCGACTGAAAGGCCCCGACTTCAATTTCGATGTGCCCGGAATCTCGCAGAGCGGCGGCAAGTGGCCATTTCGGTTTCATCAAATATGTTTAGAATACCCCGGCGCAGTTTCTGAATGGTAATTGCTGTGTTCGGCTGTCATTCGTAACCGTATTTCAAACCACATTTATAGGATAATATATGTCTGGTATCGAAAACATGAGGCTCGCTACAATGACACACAGAAACAACTGTTTGTCAAATGGATGTGCGAAGAAGCCGAAGAAGTCGCTTATTGTGCGCCGAAGAAGAAGAAAAAGGCCTCCAAGAAAAAAGAGCTTTAGCTTAATTGACGCACGCGCTAACTTAAAGCTTCAGCTAGTTATTCTGTTTTAACTTGTTCTTTCCCACTCATCTTCGCATCTTTGTTCTTCTGTTTGCTATGTTTGATATTAAAAGAATGGAGTGGATAACTTCGAGGTGGTTTCGTTCGGCTTTCATTTGATGAGATTTAAGCACGGAGCTAAGGGGAGAGCAATACTCTTTCTCCGTTATTTAGACTCTCCTGCCATTATTTTGGTGTCAAAATTATGTATCAAATGCTGTGCCCACATTTCAAAAAATACTTCACCAATATCCCAGTTCTAGCCACACGCCGTATAAGAGCAAATGCGTCAATCTTGAAGTTCGCAATACTATTGATATAATCTGCTCATTTTATTCGAGCGATCCAAGCGCACATCTCGACCAAACACACAACAGTCCAATGAATGAAGTGCATCGTCCGGTCACAAAAAGTGGTTCATGTGGCATGAAAAGCATTATATGAGCACATTTTGATGAGAGCTTGACAGAATATTGTATACTTTTCGCGCCTTCCTTCAATCGTTGATAGACAATTTGCTTATGACTGCTATGCAAGGAGAGACACTGTTTTTGAAGAGACTATACATTCATGCTTAGTTATGTATTCTGATATTTAATCTGTAGCACATTATCTCTCAAAAAAATGACGAAGCGCGAAAAGTTTACTATATTATGGGTGAGCTATTCTTCAGTTTGTCGATAAATTAAATATTGTGATAAAAGTGTGTCGATAATTTAATATTCTCGTCACTTAGTTCCAAACAATCGTCGCAATTGTCTCGGGCTCCAGTGTAACGCGCAGAACTTGACCGGGTCTATCGGGTATAGTGATCATCAGCTCGTCGGTTTCAAAGAGATTGCTGTTTCTGACGACGAGCACACGTTGGTTGGTCGGCGTCACGAAGGCCACACCCGCCACCTGATCAGTTGAAGCCATCGTCAAGCCAACGCGAACCGAATTCGGTCGGATGAACTTGCTGAAAAATTATCGATTAAAATGCTTGATCAGTTGCTATTATGGAATTCGGCATATTGGAACTGATAGAAACTTTGTCACTAAAATTAGAGTTAACATTTTCCTCAGTCATTTTTTGTAACATGAACTATGTGTATCAAAATCGAATACCTCATGAAGCGATTGACTGTGACTATTAAACATTGCCTATCATGCTAAAACTAATATTGAAGACAGTTGAGCAAAGTATAATACCTGAAATGTCCCATGATATAGTACATCGGTTGTTTGTAGAATTCGCCCTTGGAAGCATCAATAAGAATAGGAGCATCGACCACATTATTGACCCAGTTCGGACCGCCTTGCATGTTCAAAGCAATGTTCCAGTCGGTCCAACCCGACACCCAGTTATTCAAATCCTAAAACGGTGAAAACATTTCTTGAAGCAATTAAAGGGGTATCACTGACTTTAACGATATCGTGAGAGTAGTCGTCAGCTCGAGCCCATTCGCCCAAGTTGGGTCCTCCTTGGTCGATGCATGCCTAAAATTAAGCAACTTAACAGCGTCTGGATATTACTCTCCTCAATCCAAACCAACCGGTATTTACTTTAAATATCTTCTCAATAATCTGCCTCAAGACGTAGTTTTGGCGTTTAATTTATAAACTTGATTGCAGAAAATGATCTGGCTTTACCAGTCTTTCTCGAAAACACATCTCGCAAAAGTAGTTAATGCGTACGCACTATTGAATTTCGAATTTCGCGCGAAAAAGCTCAGACAACCGCTTTGAGGTAGGTCTTGCGCGGTAAATCTTGTCAAATTTCCAAATTAAATTTTGTAGAAATAATATATGATGGTACTATTGATGGCAATACAATTAAACAGTATAATTTCAGACATTTCGCAAATTTTCGATAAAAACCCCTGTAGATGAGCAATAGGAAATATGGGCTATGAAAATGCACCTCGGTGTAGAGGAGGAACTTATTCGGCCATTTGTAGTGCGTCA
>NIUQ01001688.1:0-28027 GCA_002796945.1 Plectus sambesii
GCGATGCAGAGCGTTCAGCAACAACTGGAGGAATATAGGCGGACTAGGAAGGCTGCGTTTGAGAGTGGAAAGCATGGAGGAGATTTGACAAATTCTACGACAAATGGCAGAGGATCGGTATGATACATTTGTTCCGTTCCATTTATGTGTGTAAGGCTGCAGTTATATATTCGTTACATATTGCAATGTTGCAAGACGTCCCCAAGGCTTTACTTATCTTCGTTCTTAGGTCATTTTGACCGATTACTTAATCTGCATGATTATAACGTGGATGCAGATTTGTAATGTGTTTTCACATTCCTCCTTGCTAATGAAAAATTAATGATATTTTTCTGATTTGTATTTCTCTGTTGTTCTTCGAGTGTTTGGTGCAGCGAAACTGTTGTGCTATATCCTATGCAGCCAAATTTAGTCATTTCAATCTATGAAACAGAAAAAGTGTACCATAAACATGGACAAACATAACATTTGAAGTTGAAGCTCGCTGCTATTGCCAAATAATTAATCGCTATCATTCGTAGCTGACTGTACGATCCCTGGTATAAGTGTTATTAACCGCAAAATACTCTTCTGAAACTTGATCTTAATACGCTCGCTTATGAACATCTCTTTCATTACCACTTTAAACAAGATAATCTGACGAAATCTTCGATTAGAGGAAAGGGCGCAATTGTACGATTTTTCAGACTACTTGTGGGACATCTGGTCCTACAAACAATGCCGAACCTTCGAGGGCTTCGCTGTTTGCCAAAATTTACCAGCAACTCGACGATTCCCAATTCATCCGCCGTTACAGAACATTCCGCGCCTCACGTCCATGGTCCTATCGTGCTGCCGTTCTCATTATTTGGTTGTGTGGCCTGAAGCTCTTTGCTTCTGTCGAATTCGGCAGTGTCTACTTCGCCTTATCGGTACGAGAACCAACTTACTTGTTGATTTATGGTCAAAATATTTCGACCAGTAACGCGGAATGTCGCCAGCAATCGAAGTTGGCAAAAATGGGCTTGCTTTTCGGTTCAAAAGCACAGTTTTCATTAAGAATGATAGTCTTTCCTTGATTCATGTGTGCAGAAATTGATAGAAATAAGCGCTATCGACATTCGAAACAGTTAGTCTAATTCATTGCATGGTTTCTTCTAACCACTCGAAAAATCTGTGACTGTTGATTGAAAATTCTGCATGTTTCATGTTGCGGGCTGTTGAAATATACTGCGCCTTGTTTGATTTAGGAACATGATGTATTGCGCTACTTTATAACTCTTGCTATGTGAAATGAATCTCCTTTTTAGTACAGCAGTCATCTCAGTTGAATTTTTTCACTAAAAGTATACCACCTGTAATGTTAATCTATCGAAAAGAAACGCTCTGCTTCATATAAATAATCCATATTCGTTTACACACATTACTGTTCCAACTTTAACATTCGATTCAATTTCGTTCAGCGCAGTTGAGTATATGTCGTTAGTTAACTTTGTATGTATTTCAGGTGCTTGTATTTATCTACGCTAATCTGCGCTCTGAGCCGAAAAAAAGGGGCGAAGTGTCGGCTTATTCTGTTTTCAACCCAAACTGCGAACGTCTGCCGGGGCAAATGACAGCTGAGCAGTTTGAAAGCGAGCTGCTTAGAAGAAACGCGCCAAAAAGGTCTTAAGGGAGATTAAAGCGAAAGTAATCGATGGATGACGTCATTGTCGAATTGAATCGTGACTTCAGCATCTTACTGCGTCTATGCGAGTTAATCTATTATTCCATCTGTGATACGAACATTTTTTTGCAGCCATTTGATGGCGGAAATGGGGCCTTCTTTGAACATTGCATATATATGTGATTATTCTGTGATTTTATTGATTGAACGCTCATCTGGTTGAGAGCGTTAGTAAATTTTTGAGAAGATTATAGAGAGAGTGTATGCTGGCTTCATTACTGGTTCGACTAACCATGGCTGCCGATACTTGATTGAAACTTGTCATCTCATGGTGCAATAATTGATAGCTTAATGTCATGATTAATGAGCGAAAATTGGTTGAATTCCGCTTCCTTTTTATAAATACATACAATTTCGCAGGTTATCTTTTGAATTATACTAGCTTTTTTTTTAACAGTCATCTTTACAATTACGCAAAATTATAATTAAATATTGTCATTAATTCTGTAAAAGCTATAAAGATATTCATTATAATTCGTAAACCTTTTATTCATTTTCGTCAAATTAGTTCTTTAATTGAATGCAAAAATGCCGAGATTGAATGTAAAAGGCCGAATTATAATGAAAGGCTGTATCTTAGTCACTTTTGAAATATTGGAATTGAGAAATTTTCAGGAGAATAGGGCGTAGGATTCGCCATGGAGCAGTCGAATAGTCTGCTGCTGAACGAAAAAGCCCTCGATGAATGCCCCGAGGCTAAGAAGCCAGTCTTCGTCTACGAATGGCTTCGCTATCTCGATCGCATTCTACCCGCCACTCAAAAGGTGAGTTGCTTCGCTCGTTGGCCATTTTGATCATTGTTCATTGTAACTGTCATTCATAAGATTATTTTGATTCACTCTTGATAGATATTTTACTTTGAATATTTCGCTTATCTTCCTATTTTATACTTCAATCCGGTTAGATTGGTTAAAGTTCCGCGGTTTTTGTTTCATAAACTTTTCAGTGCTTAAAAACAAACGACATTACTTATGTAAACACCTAGTACATATGACGTCATAGAAACTTCAGCGCTAATAATAGTGTCTATTTCAGTCGGACATTCGCGGATGCCAGCAGAAGTTGGTTCAGCAGTTATCGGACAGAATTCTGGCCGGGCCGGGCCCACCGACCCGCCAGCTGCTTGCCAAATGCATCGCCACTGTCTACACTGTCGGCGACACCTACAGTCTCTTCCAGACCATCAATGCCTGCAATGACGCTCTCAAGGGAAAAGACGACTCCCCTAGTCAACTGCCGGCAAAATTGTATGTTTCAAGTGTCATTGATGGTGCTGAAAATATTGCAGCTATAGGAGTGATAACTATTGTAAATTACTCGTAAAATAATTGATGATACCTTTTATTAGATTTAGGAACAGTTAAATGTACTAGTTTTTATTACATTTTTGTAGGTAATAACAGCCTTCTCTCTTTCTAACAGACGTTATTCAAATTTACCATATAAAAGACACGAAATTATAATTTCACCTTTTAAAATTCTTAAACAGGCGTGTTTTCTTTTGCTAATAAATATGAAGTGTGTTAAGAGATCGCCATAAATTGGAATACAGTAATTTCTCAGTTGTTGCCTTCTTTCTTATAAAATATTTGCATTGCTTGCCCCCTTATAATTTAATTTCTTTTTCAGAGCCGCCGTTGCCTGCTTAGGGGCTATGTATGAGAGTCTCGGAAGAATGGTCGGTCGAAGTTATGAAGAAACCACTCAACTTCTGGTCAAATGGCTCAAGAACGCCGAGGTAAGCGAATCATTTACTTCGCTATGTCTTTATGATTTTGCATGTATTGCCGTTGCCGTTTAATTTCTTAACATAACTATTCGATTCTATATTACAAAATTTAATGGCACACTTTTGAAGTTAAAAGACAACGACTATGTTTCCTAATTGCGTCTTTAACAAAACTACGGCACATGAAACTAGACGTTTGTATATATTTTCACCTCATTTTGACGACGCATTAAAACCGTTGTACATGTTGATATGTTTACAGTCGCAAGGACGTGCTGAGATAATGCTGACGTTCGCAAAAATGGTGTACGGCCTTGGCAATGCGGGCGCTTCCATTCACAAGGAGCTTTACAAGCACGTGCGGACCTGCATCACTGATCGCGGCATGCCCGTCAGGGTAGCCGCTGTTACGGTAACTCTCTTACCATCTTAATCTTGTTATATTCTACATAAAATTGCTTGCAAAAGTTCCACTTATTTGATAGCATACTATAAAGTTCGTTTTCGATTTCGCTTTTACAAATATTTTTGGTCGGTCACCCAAACATCGGTTTATAATATTTCTGCTGTAACTAATCAAATGAATCTTAGTCGATCACTGAAACTGTACCGTGTGACAATTACCGTTTAAATTGGCGCCTTTTTCAGTGTCTCACAGCGCTGATACCTGAAATGCCTTTCCTCTACACGAACGAGTTGGAGAATGTGGCGTCGGTTTGCTTCAAAGCCCTGGAGGGATCGAATTACGAAGTCCGCCAAGCGATTGCCAAACTTCTGGGTGTGCTCCTATCAACTGCTCACGAACCGCCAAAAATCTCACATGCTCCTGGTAGGAACTATTTTGTATCTGGCTTATTGTCCATATTTGTTTAACGGTTTCGCGGCGACGATATTTCAGTGATAAAGCGTTCTTGAAAGTTTTTGAATCTCTAGAATATTACCAATCGCTATATGCCTTGTAAGAATGTTCCATACAGGCTCCTATTTAAGTTAACTTATGAAACCCATTTGATCTGTCTTAGTTATGCTTTCTTGTTTGTGAACATTCTTTTTCTAATAAAAGCCTACGGTTTGAAACCCCAATTTATAATCTTCTATAGAGCCAAACTTTATACTAAATATTCTAGAAGGCATATTGCGGCTTGGAGCATTCTATAATTCGCAGAATATTATGCCAAGCATTTCACAGTATGGATCACTCCAGAATGTGCTATGATAAATGTTTAATTCTGTCGCGGTGTTTTCCTTAAATGGACTATTCGAGTTTTTTAGGCAAGCCGCAGCAGCAGACGACCGCGAACAGCAACAAGGCGTCGATCGACGATTGCCTGAATTTGCTGGGAGCTGGGTTCCTTCGCGGCGGAATAGGCGGCTTCTTGAAGGGCGGAACGACGGCCACCGCTAACCTCCCGAAGGAAATTCGCATCGGCGTCACTTTGGTGAGCGAAATTTGAACAAAGTCTCTTTGATTGATTTGATTCAAAGTCGCCTGAAATTGAAAACTGAAAGTAAAAAAGAAAATGCGAGCTTTTTTTGTTAGAAAAAAGATGAAAAATTGTATTCAGTGAACTGCGTTTATAACACCTGGCTATATAACGTCGCTGTCTTTATAAAGTCGGTCCTTGGCCCGTCCCATCAAACTGTACTTTATTTTGTACAGAGACCAACTGCCTTTATAACGTCGGTGTTTGGCCGGTCCCTTGACTGAGGTTATAAACGCAGTTGACTGTATAAACAATGAAACATTAGCATTTTTGTTTGAAACCACCCTTATTTGCAGGCATACGTGGAGCTGGCGAAACTGTTAGGGCCCGTGTGGCTAGAGCGAAACTTGGCGGTGTGGATGCGCCATTTGATCGACTTGATGAGCAAAGTGGGGACAATGGCGCAGAACGCCGCCGCCGCCACCTACATCGAGGTCGTCAATATGCGCCGCTGCGTTGCCTACGCCCTTCGAGCAACCGTCGGCGCCATGTTGGCTGAAAAGGCTCAAGTCACCGCTTGCAAAGAAATCGGCACCCTTCTCGCCGAGCAGCTTAACACTATTGGTGAGTGAAGAGCACATTCATAATTATCATACAGTCAACTGCGTTTATAACGCCTGGCTCTATAACGTCGCTGGCTTTATAACGTCGGTCCTTGGCTGGTCCCGTGTAATATGTTTTGTACAGGGCTAACTGCCTCTATAACGTCGCTGTCTTTAAACGTCGGTCTTTGGCCGGTCCCTTGACCGACGTTATAAAAGCAGTTAACTGTATTTGTCTAATTATATTTTCATATTCATATAAATAAGTTCATAATTCGTATTTATATTCATTTTTTGACGAATTCTGAGAGATTTAAAAGTTTTCAGCGAGAATTATAGCTTTTTTTCATAAAGCAGTGAATTGATTTTGTTGAATGAACAGTGCTAAATGACTGGCACGATTGAGGATTATTAATTAAATCCGTTTCAGATTACAATATCGAACCGGGAGTGGATCGTGTGTTAACTGTCGACGTTTACTGCAACGCTCAGGCAACCATCTGCGCTCTACAGGTACGAAGACTACCAGTATTTCCTGAAGCAGTACATTTTGTTCTCTAGTTTATCGCGAAATTTTAGGAAGCGGCAAACTATATCGTAGGAAGCGATTATTATTTTAGTTCGTATGTCTGCAGCGCATATATACCTTTATCACTTCCATAATGGCACTTTCTAACTCATATTAATATTTAAAATGTCTTATTGAAGTGAAAATGGTAGTAATATAGGCGGCGAAACCGTAAAAAGTTGTCGCTGTCGGCGATTTCTCGTTAACAGCCGACATTTTTGTGAACAATTTGTACTGAAACTGGAATGTAACAAATAAGTAATTTTGCAGGAGTTGGCGTGTTTGGTGAAGCAGATCGGTAGCTCCGTCACTCCTCTCTTCGTCGAGGCATCTGGTAAGAATTTCTAACATTTTTAGTTCCAATATTGCACTGAACCATCATTGCTGATTATCATATTTTATCCATGGAATTATTGATTTTTTATCGTTAATTAGTGTATCTGTCGTATGCCTTGGAGCGACCCGTGCCTTGGAGCGACCGGCTGCGTCGCACTACAGTTCTATGACGTAGGTCACTCCAAGGTACAAGCCCTTGAAGCGACCTGTAGTGCGACGCAGCCGGGTTTAACATAGGGTCGCTCCAAGGCATACGACATATCCGTTTTTATTCATGAAAGGCAGTAATCGACCAAATATCTTGTAGTACTGTATTTTAACTGTTCCTTCTTCAGGCATCATGGAGCCGGTGTTCGCGTCCTTGTTGCATCCCGTTCCTGCCACTCGAATCGCCGGTGCTTGGTGCCTTCGGGCGGTCACGTACTCGGTTCCTGGCCAACTTACGCCGCTCATCGACCGTTGCCTCAGCAGGTATCCAGAAATACCATTCTGAAATGCGTTCATAATATTTAGAATTTTAAAAATTTTCTTCTCGAATAACTTCATAGTAACGCAGTTAAATTGGTATTTGGTGTTCTCTTGATGGAGCTCTTAGTGAGATGAAACGATGACAAATGTTCTTCTGAATCTTGTTGAAAGCCGCATTTATCCGCATTCTACGTTAATTAGGGCTCGTTAAGGATGCAAAGTCGAGGAGATGGAATAGAAGAATTATGTTAATTTATCTGTACTCTAAAAGATATAGTGTGCCGTAATTCCAATTGAATGCCTCCTGTTTCAGGTTGGAGCACATGAAGGCGTCGCCTGACGCGATCAGCGGCTATTCATTGGCGTTGTCAGCGCTGTTGGCGGGGAGCGCGGACTGTCCGCTGGGGGTCCCGCACGGAAAATACCGTCAGGTGTTTACCGTAGGCGAGGATATGCTCAAGACGGCGACGCAGACGACGCGACTCGCTTCCGTCAAGACGCAGGCCGGCTGGATGCTGCTCGCGTCTGTTATGAGCTTAGGTTCGCGTTTGCATTCATATTTACCGTATATTTACTGTAATGATCGTTATTCAATCCCATCAGTGGTGAAGGTTATATTTTATGATACAGTCAAATTTTATTTAGATTACTTAGTAGTCAAACTGTACCTGGCTAACAGAATAAGCAGTATTTATAATTCCCTGAACAAATATCATATTTTTACAATAATAATGATCGTTATTCAGGCCCATCAGTGGTCAAACCGCATGTGCCACGAATGTTGCTGCTGTGGAAGAATGCGTTCCCGCGGTCGGCCAAAGAAGCTGAGGCCGAGAAGCAGAGAGGCGATAGCTTTACTTGGGGAGTGACGTTGGACGCGAGGTCCGGCGCTTTAGCAGGTAAATTGAATGGTCAGAGCAGTAATGGACACTGGCTAGCGCCTAATGTCAATTTTTTAAAACTGATGTAAAATGTAGAAATGTAATTACATTTCGAAATTGTAGTCACAAATTCTACATTATCATCTTACTCTAGCAGGTAAATTGAATGGTGAAAGCTGTAGTGGTGATAGGTTAGCGCCCTTTATTAATCTCTTGAAACTAATGTAAAGCATAGATATGTAATTACATTTTGAAATTGTCGTCACAAAGTTCATGTTATCATTACACGTTCTGGGAACAAATAAAAGATGACAGTGCAGAATTTAATAGTACTTCTGCATTTTACATATGCATTAGTTTTATGAAACTGAACCCTGGCTAATCTACAACTTTCTCGTTGATTCCAAAACTGCCTTTAATATTAGCATTCTAATTTCAGCGATGGAGAACTTTTGTCGGTTCTGTCCAGAGTTGCTGTCGGATGAAGTCCTGAGGAAGATTCTTCACCCGATTGAATCCTGTCTCTCGATGATTGGACAGTAAGCTTTAATTCTTGTTTTATACAATTTAAACTCCCGCCTATTTCCTTTTCAGTATGGCGGCGGTCCTGCGTGGCTACAGTAATCAACTGCGTCATCAGGTCGCCTGCGTACGTCTACGACTTTACAACGCCCTCGGACAAATTGCTCCCAAGTACTATGAAAGTAAGCATTTTGCTTTTTTGCAGATCTAGTTATGCAAACATGTATGCATTTTTTAGTATCTGCTAGAGCGTCAGCTAGTGATTCATTCTTATTTTAATATATCAGATGAAAGCATGAATGCATTGTTCTGTAACATTTCTCTCGTGATGCGATGTTTATCCTAAACTATATGTATGTTCATTCTCTCTCTGGCCGGGGTCTATATTGATTTAAATTTAAGGTACAGTCGACTCTCGATATATCGACATCCCGATATGACCTCACCTTGGTTGGGCCCGATTTGGTTGGCCCTAAAAGAAATTATGGTAAAATGACCCTCGATATAACGTCACCTGGGGCCGGTCCCGAGGGGTGCCGTTATATCGAGAGTCGACTGTAGTTTGATACCTTCCTCCTCGTTCCTCTGCATTACGACAGGACAATATCATTAATTTTCAGATCTGTTCGCTTCCATGTTGCGCGAAGTCGTTGCCGACATCACGTTGGCAGACAACAGTCAATCTCAGCTTTCGACCTCCTTGATTACATCTCTCTGTCAGGGAGTGGACAAGTCACTCTTGGGCACATGGCTTCAGGATACTGACCAGCGAATGATAGAAGAACAAGTAATTATTAATTCTTGGTATCTCAACAGCAGAATGCACCTTTTTTCCAGCATTCAATTTTGTAGTTACACACTCGTGTACTGGCTGCAGCTTAATTTTTAAGAAAGAATTTAGAAAGATTTTGGAGGAAAGTTGTAGTTTTAAGTAATTGTAGTTGAATTTTTTGTATGAGAATGAAATGTATTTTCAGTAAGAAATTATAGTGAAAATCTTTTATCAATGATCGGCAGATTTCGATTATATTCTCGAAACATTTCAATAATTCATACCGTACGAAACAATACCTGCTCATTTACCCGACGCGTGTGCGCATTCAGATGGAGCCGGGTAGAAAGAGCGACATAATTGGTGGAAGTTTTGTAAGTACAAAAGCGTGTGGCTTGTTCTTGGTATTTTCTGTATATCGTGAGAAATTTGGTTTCGACTCGAAAATAGCTTATTTTTAATTGCAAGACGCTTGTTTGAAGCTGCCCGTCTAAGTAACAGTTGAGTTGCTATGCCGCAGTGATTGCAGTAACTCGCGAGTGATGGAATGGATGAATGGAAGGTTACTTTGCAAGTGTGTAGTAGTTAGAAAAGTAATCGGTAACAATAGCAAGCCAGTAATTTTGAATTTTTTTTATTTCGCCGACGGGCTTGTTTGTTGACAGTTTGCTGCTGTAATTGCATTGCTGAGTGGCGCTAATTTAAATTTGAATAATTGTATTAGTCAAAGGAATTATGCGTTGAACGTTCAGTCGAATGTTTTTCAAGCATTTCATCTCTGCAAAATTGATATTGTTGAATTGGGCTGCATTTTGTTTGGCAGTTTAGTTGAAATTTAGACAAAAATTGTTAGTTTGTGTATTTTATGGTTCAATGCCTAATTTGTTGGCGCATTGTTGCGTTCCAGTATTTTGGCAGAGTTTGCCGCGGATAGATCTGAGGGAACCGCATCCTAAATTGGAGGAAATATGATAGGTTTTATATGATAAACTTTAGCAAAAGTCTTACTTTGTTGATATATTTTCTAATATTGGATTATGACTTAAGCTAATGTACGCCATATAAAACTGGCCCATTCTCTTTGGGATTTTATGAAATAAGTTCGGGATTTAATTCATGCATTCGCTTACTGCACGTATAAATAGTTTATCTTTTGGAGGAGAGGAGGGTGTTCATGTTGAAAATTCAGAAAAGTGCCCTAAATGGCGTTGGATTTGCATCAAGTTGTCCGGAAATTCCTCTCCAAAATTTGCATAACTTTGTTTGAAAATGAGAAGTTTTTGAAAAGATTGCGGACCACCTAATCACATCGTTTTCTTTCAGCTGCACCCGACGCACAGCGGCGTATGTGGAGCGTTAGAGAACGACGCGCTTTGCCTGATCAGCAGGGTGGACGACCCTGAGCCTCTGCCCGTTTCCGTGGCAACCATCGATGGCGCCCTTCTCACCTATGGACGCATCTTTCCTCTCGTACCCGCGAAGCACAAACTTCAGATGTCCGAACACTTTGCCGAGTGCATCAAATCTTCCAAGCCCGGTGCTAGGCAACAAGCGGTGAGTTGAGAGTACTCCTTCGAGGCTTCTCTATGGAGTGGAAAGCGCTTAAGTGCACTTCGACCCGGCAAGTAACTCTTGTGTACCTATCCGGTTTGTGCACTTAAGCGGTGTGCATTTATCCGCTTTCCACTGTAAAGTGAAAAATTGTTTATACCGGGAAATGGGGGACTAGCAGATTCTGATAATTAAAAGCGACTACTGTTATTGACTTTTTGTCCTGTAGAAAAATTCGGTACAAGTTATACGTTACCGCTATTAACGAAACCATTGTAAACGATTGTTATCGTTCACTATTTTTAAATCGATCAGGTCATTTTTCAAGTTGAAGAGGACGTTTTCTAAATGATAGAAACATTATTCAAGTCGAATAAATGTGATAAACGTCCTCTTTGAATAGAAAAATGTTCTTTTTGATTTGTTCCTCTATGAATTCAGTCGGAGAAGAAGCGAGCCGTCATCTTTCTCTTTTCTCAAGAAATAGCTCGGCCATTGTGCTGCATTCCTTCCCCGATCTGCTTTAACAATGCCATCTTAGATAAAACCATACGAAATATTCTCATCTTCTTCAGATTCAACTGAACGTCTTCGCGGCGCTGCTGACGTCGTTGAAGGCGATGGGGGAGCAGAAGGTGAAGCTAGAAGGAGAGACGCTGCAAAAGTCGGCCATCAACTTGGTGGTCGGTTCGATCGGCGCCCCGAGCGCCGTCCTCCGTTGTGCCGCAGCCGAAGCCCTTGGAAGATTGGCGCAGGCTGTCGGCGATCCGCAGGTAAAACTATTGAGCTTATTTCACATCGTTGACTTTAGCTATAGTATTTTTTAATCGGTAACTAGAAATCTCGTGAAATAGACAGAATAGTTCTCTTTTATCAACTGAACATCCGATAATTGCTGTTTCTAAAAAGATTTTTGGAATGATCTAAGTATAAATATAGGATAGTTTTCTTTTAAATTTAGTTTAATCGCAGTCGAGTATAGGGATAGATTGTAAAGTATAATCAATCTGTAATCGAAATTTATTATGAAATAAAAGAGAAATTACAAGCGCAGTACTGTTGTCTCCATGAGAAAAAATTTCTTTGCAGTTATCGTGGCGAAATCGAATAATTTTGAGGATAAATAAAAGAGAAATGTGTCATGAACGATGCATTTAAATTTCAGTTCGTGGCGGGAATGGCGCAGTTCAGTTTTGATAAGCTGAAGACGTGCCGAGACGCAACGAATCGAACGGGATACTCGCTAGCTTTGGGTTGTCTGCATCGATACGTCGGCTCCCTCGGCAGTGGCCAGCACTTGAACACCAGCGTCAGCATTCTGCTCGCTCTCGCCCAGGATAACAGCTCGCCGGTCGTGCAGGTATGCTACGCGCACACCTTTGGCATTACTAATTGATTGGTTTTTGTCCGCAGGTTGGAGGGATACATGGAGAGAGGGGTTTATTAGAGATCAACAAGAGCATCTAACAATTACTGCTAGGCGCATTAACAATTGCACAGATAACATGAGTTCGGATTATGAGGGAAACTCCATATCACTTATCAATTTTGTTTATTTACTGCATATCCGCGGAACTGTTTAGAAAGTTCCAGAAGTTTTAGTCACGTGATCTGCTTGGCGAACGCGGTGCTAAACATAAGTGTCATACGAGAAATTTTCTCCGATCTCATAAAGAAAAGTTATATCAACCATAGCAAACTATGCTCCCTGTTTCAGGCGTGGTCTCTGCGCGCACTCGAATTGGTAGCAGACACGGGCGGTGGCATGTTCCGCGGCTACGTCGAGCCGAGTCTCAGCCTCTGCCTGCGTCTCATGCTGACGACGCCCTTCAGCAGTGCCGAGGTCGTCCAGTGCTTGGGCAAGCTGGTCAGCTTTTTCACCCTTTTTTCAAACTATTTTATGTCCGTTTAACTTTCTATAGTCAAAATTATTTGATCAGTAATGAGAAATCTTAGAACTGAAAAAGCAAACTGCTCGAAAGTTGATAGCACCTCTTTCTCTCAATTCACGCACGTAAAAAACAAGAAACCACCATCATTCTTGGTGGAAAACGGTGTTCTAGCCCGGAAAAGCGAGCTCATCTGTGCCAACTAAGGTGCCTGGCGATATTTCTTGTTACTGTTTAAAACTTTTTGACCGTGTTTATTCGTACTATTTTATCAAAAACAGCGAGCGAGTAGGTGGCGATAATAATGATTGCTTGTGCTCTAGGTGTCGGCGCTGATAACTACGGTGGGACCGGAGTTGCAATCAGTGGGAGCGATTGAGGGCACGCGGTCGTCATTCTTGATCGTGTGCGCGATGATGTTCGACCACCCCGACCCGACGGTGAAGGCGGAGGCCATCGCCTGTCTACAGCAGTTGCACCTCTTTGCGCCCCGATTCGTCCAACTCGATCGACTCGTCACGCAGCTCTGTGTACGTTTTCATTCTTTTTGAAATAGATTTTTTCGACCACGTCATCATTGTATTCTTGGTTATTCCCAAATATTAGGGGTCAGTGTAGGTACTGTTGATCCTCAACGGGATGTGCTTAGTCAGTGACCTACGTCCTAATAATTTACTAATGTGGGCGAATGATACACCGCCATTCATCATTAAACGTTGCTCTTGTACTGTAATTTGCAACATTTGCATTCAATGTCACCATCTCTGCATTCAGTTAGAACGCTAGTGTGACAAAACTAAAATGCAAAAGTTCTGAAATATTATGAAAGGCGGCGTAATAAATACCCAGGGGCCAATTTCATAAAACTATTGAGCTGTTGAGAATTGAGGAATTGAGGCAAGCGCCCATTGGTGGAAATTCAAAACTGATCAATCGGCGTGTACCTCAATTTGTCAATTCTCAATTCTCAACAGCTCAACAGTTTTAAGAAATTGACCCCAGAGCGTTTATTGAAAGAAACACAGTTAAACAGTCAAAACCGGATAAGTGCACATCGACCAGGCACGAAAATTTTGTGCACTTATCCGATCATGGTTCAATACAAAAGTTGCACACGGGGCTTGCAAAAAATGTGCACTTATCCGGTTTGTCCACTTAACCGGTGTGCACTTATCCGGTGTGCACTTATCCGGTTTTGACTGTACGATTGAACCAATTTGCAGACGCTGCTTAAGAGCAGTCATTTGGTTCTGCGCAAGGCGGCCATCTCCTGTCTTCGTCAGCTGCTGCAGCGTGAAGCGAAAGAAGTGCGCGAGCACGCGCAAAGCCTCGTCCCCCAAGGAATGCTCCCTGCCGACCAACGCAAAGATGCCCCTCTCCCTGAAAGTGGACTTGAGGGCGCATTCTTCGCCATGCTCGACACCGAAACTGACAAGGAACTTAGACAACACATCAAGGTTTGACGGATTCTTTACTGATTCTGAGCGTTGGATTGTTGTCCATATAATGAATACACCATTTTCTCTTTGATAAAAACATTTTCCTAAGTAAAGAGGACGTTTTGTAAAGTAATGAAGACATTTCCTAAGTCAAACCAATATGGAAAATGTCCTATTTGATTAGGATGTGTATTTGTTAATACGAAAATAATATATTTGCTGTACTTTTCTTGAAATATGAAGTTGGCGATTAGATGACTACAGCAATACTGTTTAGGAAGCGCTGACAAGCTTAGTCCAAGCGACGGCCAGCGATCTGCTCAGTTATTGGTTGACACTCTGCAAGGACATCCTCGGTTCGACCAGCGCTGGTGAGGGTTTTCATTATTTCATACTCTAAATATCAAAATATTGCTTTACATCTTTGAATTCTTAGTTTTTTCCATTATTTCATACCCAGTATAGCCTAATATCGTTTCAATGTCGCTATTTTTAGATCTGCGCTCGCCACAACAAGACGAGAAAGTGGTCAGTGGCGGCGGGGGTGCTGGAGCGGGGTTAGCGAATGACGACAACGAAGACGGCGGCGACGACGACGAAACTCTGCAGGTATTCACATTGAACTGATCAATGGATATAATAATGACGTCATCGCGATGAGTTAAAATAGTATATATTGTAGATAAAATCGTGTATAACGGTAAATGGGGCATCGTCCAAATTTAATAGTGTAACCGAACTACCTGTGTTAATGGCACCGCTATAAACAAATCCCATTGTAAATGAATTACTGTAGGGGTATAAATTATTGGGTGGTACTTAATTTGGGTGAATTGGGTGGTCTGGCCGACCACCCAAATTAAATACCACCCAATACAGTCCAGTCATCAATGTATTTCAATTATCACTGAGTCAGACCGATCAGTCACCCAAATTAAGTACCACCCAATATTTCTACCCCTACAGTACCCTAAGGAGCAAAACCGCTGCAAACAAATTCCAATTTCGCTGAAAATTCTTTATATTCTAATGCATCATTTGATTGCAGGCGCCATCAGCAGCAACCCAACTGGACAAGCAGAAATTGTCGCCTCGTTGGCCCACCCGAGTGTTCGCAGCGGAAATTGTTCAGAAGCTGATCGCTCTCTGCGAGACGGAGCGAGCACACTTGGACCTCGCACTTGCCAAGGAACTTCAGCTGTCGAACGGCGGAAAGTCCGACTATCTCGTGCTGCACTTGTCCGACCTTGTCCGCATGGCTTTCATGGCCGCCACCAGCGATAACACCGGGCTGCGGTTGGCTGGATTGTCATGTCTGCAGGTAGGGTGGATTAATGCGATTGAATGGTAATGCGTGAGCGTTCAGAAAGTTATTATTTTTTATAGTCATGATTTCTTGTTTAGTAAGAAGAATTTGAAGTGTTAATCCCGTAGAGATGAGGGTTAAGAACGTATACCACACAGCGAATGTGCTCAATTTAGCTTTCCAAACTTAGCGCACTACTGTTTTCCTTGCGGTTCTCTGTTACCGATTAAGAAATGTTGACTAAACATTTTCTCAATATTGCAGGATGTGATCAATCGATTTTCGACGGTGCCCGAGCCAGAGTTCCCTGGCCACGTCATTTTGGAACAATTCCAAGCGCAAGTCGGCGCGGCACTTCGTCCAGCCTTCGCCGCTGAAACCCCAAGTCACGTGACTGCCGCTGCATGTCAGGTGTGTATTGAAGTTTAATCAGAAATTTTCCTCCGGTCCTTGCTGCTATACAGTATAAGGAACAATTTTGGTTAGACCAACCGAGCTAAACATTGCGTTGTAAACACGCCACACAAAAGAATTTCATGGTATTGCACGATACGGTATTTGCCTAGAGCTAAATTTGCGTTGTAGCGTGCGCCTTACGGTATGTTTAGCTCGGTTGGTCACACGAACATTTTTCACTCAGTAACGGCAAAACAGTCTTTCCTGAGACTTTCCTTGACGTAATGCGTGTTAAAGATAGGCTAAATTTGACGTTCTACGGTATTCGGTCTCGACGCTCGTTATTGATTGAAAAATTTCCCCTATATAACCCGGATATAAAAGAAAGCTCGGGAAATCGAAAAGTGTCTCTTATGTCCGGGGTCTCTTATATGCTGGGTCGGCTCTTGTGATATAGCATGGTACGGTGCACTAATGGAAAATCGATTAATTATCTCTCATATCCGGGTCTCTTATATCCAGGCTTGACTGTATTACGTTCGTTATTAATTTATTTAGCCTGTTTAATTTGCTTAATTGTTTGCTCCCCGTGACAATGACGATAGTGCTTTCCCTGATAATGATGTAAGAACGGCTCTTCCTGTTTCAGGTGTGCAGTACATGGATCGGCAGCGGAGTGGCGCGAGATTTGAACGATCTCCGAAGAGTGCATCAACTTTTAGTATCCTCGCTGGCGAAATTGAAACACGGCTCGATCAGTACGCAGTTGTACAGCGAGAGCGCCGCCACCCTTGAGAAGCTCGCCATCCTCAAGGCTTGGGCTGAGGTTTATATCGTCGCCGTGCAGCAACACGATGGCAACCCTAACGATTATGAGAAGGAGAAGGAGAATAAGGAAGCGACTACGAATGGGACGAGAGGTGAGCTATCGCGTGCTCTCCGGCTAGCTCCGTGAACTGTTAATGTTAATCGAAATGTTTATGTGGAAATGTAAAATAGGGAAATGTGATTTGTAATTTGCCAATGCAGAAATGTACAATGGAATTATTTTATATCGGTCACCGGGGGATCGGCAAGTTTTGACCAGTATGAGCGAAATACCGGTATAACCAAATTTGCTTGTATGGGAAAGTACGCAATGGAATTGAAAATCTTGACCGGTATACACGAAATATTGCTATAATCGAAACCACTATAAACGAATTACACTGTATACTATAATACCTGTGACATTTCATTTAAATTTAACCAATATTACGTTCGTTTAGACGACAACGAAAACAGCGAGAATGCCTATGCGGCAGGCGAGAGTTTGCTCAGTTTAGTGACGCCGGAACTAACCAGTCTGGTCGGTCATTGGCTGGCGGCTCTGCGAGACTCTGCCCTCCTTTCGTTGCCAACCGAATTCACTCCGCAGCTGCCATCCGACGGCGGCGCCTATTACACCCCTGAATCAGTGGAGGTAAACGATTCATTTCTTTTTTCGCTTGGCTGTTTCTACTAATGGGTGGGTTTTCTATCACTTACTTTAGCTAAAGTCGTACTTAACGCAATTATAAAGGATAGGTCTAAAGTACGCAATATGAAACCGGCCCATTGTCTTCGTATCCATTTTTTACAAAGAAATCTTTTAGGCTTGCAAACAGTACTACCGGTCCAGTTGGCCGCCGATTCTATTGGCGGCGGCTACATGGTTGAGGCAGAACGATTTCGATTTGCCCGCCAATTGCGAGGTTTGTGCTTTCTTTGAAAAGATTACTCGTTGATCAAATCTTATTTATTCATTTTCAAATTTTCTGACGTTTTATAGGATATAGCATATTATTGGGCAACAATGTAATGTCGTCGAACTGCGACAGCACGGTGCGTTGTAGAAATGCGAGCGGTTGCTAAGAAATACAAAACAATTAAATAGGAAAATACATGGGAGTTAGCGGCAGCGAATGTGACAGTAATTTGCTTATCCTGGTCAAAATCTACCGGTCCCCATTACCGGTTTAAATAATTTACAGTGTATTGGTAATTGCATGCAGTGCCATCTCGCACCACATCGCCAGATCGAAATGCAAACGCCACCAACGAATTTCCCCAACGATATCATTTTTAGGTGCCAAAGGCGTGTACATCCGACAGTAAGGAGGCTCGCTTTCATCTGATGTTGGGAAGTTGCATCGAAGCGTTGGTGAGCAGTCGGCACGCCGAGGGAAGCGACACGGTGCAGCTCTGCCTTAGAACGCTGAAAAATCTCGTCGGTTGTCCCTGGTCCCAGCGACAGCTCATGACCGATGTCTCGCTCCCCATCGAACTTATCAACGTTCTTCATCGGTAAGAATATAGTCAAAACCGCTTAAGAGGAAAAACTTCCCTTGCCGGGTCAAATTTCACTTTTTCGGTTTTGACTGCAGTCAAAATTTGCCGATCAGTATGAAGTAGTATTATATAAAATAAGGCAGACTGTTTGAAAAGTCGGTAGCGCTTCTTTCAATCAATTAACGCACGTAGAAGCTTAGAAACGGCTATCAGTCTTGGTGGAAAATTGTGCATTCGAACCGAAAAGTGAGCATCTTTACCAACTATAGCGTCTGACAAGATTTCTTGTTCCTAATACAGCGAAATTCCCATATAAGAGACTCCGGATGAAAGAGGTATTCAGTTTATCGAGCTTTCTCTCATATCCGGATTTTACTGTATAAAGTTTCACCATACAAATTGACGCTGGCTAATCTCTTCGAATTTCAGCCTGATTCTAACTCGCGACAGTCTACAGACGCAGCTTCTTTGCATGAAAGTGCTCGATTCAGTGCTGGACGCCGCAGACATAGCGATGAAAGAGCATAGCGACTCAGACGGTACTGACGACTATTTTCTGAGTCGTTTGAAAAGCGCGGGAATTTAAAATGACGTCCTATTTCAGGAGAGAGGTCGGAGGCATCGAAGCAATTTGTTGGCAACGAAGGCGACGAAGATGGACAGCTGGTGCCGGGCTCTTCCCTTGCGTTCGCCACGATGGAAGCCTGTCTCTGCTTGCTCGTTAGACAGGTAGGGACTTTGTTTCAATAGCGACTAACACCAGTAGGGCAATTAACCATTGCCATGCAAAAAATAGAAAAATTACGACGTACACAGCCACTCGTTGTTTAGGTTCTCCTACGTTTTGCATGGGCGATGGTTAATATCGTCGCACTGGTGTTAGGCGCTTGTCTTTGTTTTTACCATTTCTGTTATTAGAAGACCACTCTCGTAATCAAAGAGGTCATTTTTCTGTAGAGAGATGATCTTTTTCGAATCTTATAGTCCTTTACCAGTCTCTGCCAAATTTCTTTCTTAGTCGATCGGGAACACCGCACCGCTGCCAGTCTCACATTGCCAACAGCGATGTATTTGTATTCAATCGAAATAAATCATTGATATTCATTTCAGATTCCTCAAGTGAACGCGGCGGCAATGAAGGGCAAGTCGATGGGCGCGCACTTTCGCAAGTACAATAGGCTTCCGATCGAAGCGTACAATCTCATCAAAATCGCCGTAACGACGCTCACTCGCGTCCCTTTCCTCTGCTCCGAAAAAGGTTTGTTTATATTCTTTCTTTCCTTTATGGTTAGCAGTTTCTGGACACACTAAAATACAACAGCGCTAGTGATCATAATAGTCATTAGCCTTAGCTTAATTTTAGGTCTTAGTTATATTTATTCAGTTTTCTAGCCTGAATTCATTCAGAGAAATAGATGTATGCATTTTGCGTGATATAGACCCTGATTCCGGCTCTCAGTTTCTTCATACTCCGCGTACAACACCTTGATTTAGGCTGCCTGTACAATTACCCTAATCCCCACTCCCTGTACAACAATATTATTCCAAACTCCCTCTATGATGATCTTGATTCAGGCTCCCTGTCCATTCTTCCGTCGGTGCTCTACTTGGTGGTCGGCGTGCTGCGCGAATCATCCAGAATCGACAGTGACCAGCTCGTGCCCGATCTCCCTCCCGGTCACGTGACCGCGCCCGCCGCCGCCGCCTTGCAAGCCCTGCGCGCCATCGTGTCGAGACACCCGTCAGCGCCGCCTGGTGGCGACGTCGAGAAAGTCTGGGCGAGCGTCATTCGCAGCGCTTTTGTGTCCGTCATTAGTCTGGCGGATACTGTTAATGGTAAGGAGCGGTGATGGGCCGCTTTTTTGATCAGTTTATTATTGCCATGTTATATAAAGGGTCTTTCGTCATAAGTCGTCACCCTTGCATTCAATTTGGTCAAACTAACGTACTAATTCAGTGCAAGCAAGACTTACGAATTATGGTGAAAAGCGGCGAAAATGTAGATATCTATCATTAGGAAGTCCAATCGGTTTATTGTTATTGTCAATCTGTTGTTACTTATTAATATTCTTCTTCTTATGAAACTTTACCGTCTCACACTCGGTGTTTTAATTTTTTGAAGCCAAGCTTCAGGACATTTTCATTTCAGGCGAAAACACAAAAGTCGACCTGACCGCCGTTTTGTTGGCCGCCGCGGTGTTCGTCACATCGGCGCCGAAGAATGTCGTCGTCGGAGATGCCAAATGTCGCGCCAAATGTGTTCAGCTGTTCAGGCTTTGTCTCAACGACGAATCGCTTGCGGTATTAATTTATATCATTCACTGGCTCGTTTAATGGCCGTAATTACTGACTTTTTTCATCATAATTTATCACTCTTGCATTCAGTTTCACTATTACTGGATTCGATTAAAACGCTAATTCGATGGTATTGAATGCAAGAACGACTAAATTTACTTCTTAAATGTCGATGTTGAATGAAAAAATGACAAGTTATGATGGGAGATCCTATAAGAAACGGAGGTACAGTAAAAATTGCTTAAAGCGGTCACATTTGACCGATCTTGTTTATTCGGCCTCTTGTGTCTCGTAGAGGGCAAAAATCGTTTATATAATTACAGTCAAAACCGGGTAAGTGCACACCGGTTAAGTGCACAAACCGGATAAGTGCACATTTTTTGCAAGCCCCGTGTGCAACTTTTGTATTGAATCATGATCGGATAAGTGCATAAACCGGATAAGTGCACAAAATTTTCGTGCCCGGTCGATGTGCACTTATCCGATTTTGACTGTAATTGCTTATGGCTTTCAAAATCTGCCGATGTCCCATGGAAGCGCCCTGTTTCAGGTTGAACAGAAATGTCTGCAGTCGTTGCCTGCGGTCTTTTTACGAAAGGAAGTATCGGCGGCATTCATCAAGGATTTGGCGCCCTTGGTGGTGGCGAAGATCAAGCGATACCTTCCGGATAGTCAGGATAATCAGGATAGTCCGGATGCCGCGCCGTCCCTCGACGATTCCTCCCTGCCCGTCGTCCAAGAATCGCTCAAATGTCTGGAGACGCTCATGACTGTCGCCGAGAATGACAAACGTTCGTCTTTTATATTATGAAGAATATGTAGACAAAATTTTTCGATCACTGACAAGAAATCTTGGATTGAATAAGACAAATTGCTTCGAAAGTCAATAGTGCTTCTTTATATTAATGTACGCGCGTAAAAATTAAGAGACGACTATCATTCTTGATGAAAAACGGTAATCCAGCAGCGAAAAGCGAGTTGATCTTTGGCGACTTAGGCATCTAATTCAATTATTTTTACTGCTCGGCAAATGTTGACTATAATGAATAAATGAAATAGCGGTTAAATGAACATTCAACGTACCATGGCTCATCGTCTGATATTGCCCATAATTTCAGGCCTAAACGTGGTGAGCATGGTTGTGCAGATGCTGGCGCTCTTCCTCTGCGAGAGTCCCGCCACGAACTACCGTAGTCTGTCGGCGGCCGAAAAACGCATGCACGACTTTGCCCTGGCTCGACTCAATGTGATCGGCCCTACCCACCCGGACCATTTCAAGCGTGTGCTGGCCGCGTTTCCCGACACGAAAGCGCGCCTCGAAGCGGCCATACGGTACTCGGCGGGAGTTCAAACGCAGCAACAGCAGCAGATGACGAATGCCGCGCGAAAGGCGACGGCTCAGCAAAATGCGACCGCTCACGAGCCGACTATCAAACTGAAAATGGACTTTAGCGCTTTCACCAAGAAGGAATGAACTTTCCCTCTCCTTTCCTCTCCTTTCCTTCCGAAATCCAGCCCAGAATTTTAGCGAATCCATGTTTTTGACCGCAGTTCTTTCGCAGTCTCTTTAGGCACTTTCTTTATATTACTTCCTTCTCCAAGGATATCATTAATTGAACTTGGGCACAGTATTATACTCCGTACGAGAACGATGCGCCCCATCCGGTAGGTATACATTCTGACACGCCACACGCGCATGCATTGATTTACTACGGTATGGTGTGCATGCGCTTCTGGTCTGTTCTAATGCAATCCTGCCGGATGGGGTGTATTGTTTAGGTATCTTTTACTCGTGTCATTCTATACTGCTCGGCATTGCCACCAAGTTGTTGGCCAGGTGCCAATTCCATGAAATTAATGTAGATGTAAAATGGAGAAATGTAATTACATTTTCAGCATTTTACATTTTCATTAGTTTTATGAAGTTGGCCCCAGTATCCATCGATATCTGCCATAAGTTTCTGAGACTTTACCTGACTATTGTACCTGTGCTGCAGTAACTTCGTTGTATTAATTCGTGAGAATATATCGTTGAGAAGTTATTGATCAGTTGACGTTATATTGACTTAACAAAGGAACCGCCCGAGTGCAATATCGTTTTCATCTCTTCTCTGTGAATGGACGCAAATGGAATGGAAATGTCTCTTATCGAATGCGGAACGCTTGTTGTGAATGAAAGACAATGTGCTTGACTGAATTGGGAGCAGATATGAATCACTTCTTACTTTCTGAACTTGGACGAAATATTAGAACCGAATAGACGGATCATTAGCACTGTGAGTTAAATTTTGTAAAATTCGATGAAACCGCTTTCTTCAAAGTTAAAATATGGTGCGAAGAAATTGATATTTTGCTCCAATCTTTGCTTAACTTTGCTTCTCTTGTCGATAAATGTGTAGTGGCCCAACTTATCTGCCATTATTTTCTGCGAGGTTTATTTGTGAAGTTGTGCTTCAAGTATCGTGTGAGAATGAACACCATGACGACAGATTATCAATCAATGGACTATGAACATATTTGAGGGTACTGTATTTTTGCGCAAGTTTTGGCCAACATAGAAAGGACATATTTAGCTATCACGTTTGATATTTATATATGCGTGTGTTTTACTCATGAAAGTTTGTTCCCACCCCCAGCTTCCTCCACATTTTCTTCCGTTCCTCTCTAAGCTCTGTCGAAATGTCGTTTTGCTGCTTTCTGTCATGAAACGTTTATTGACTAAGTAAAGTTTGCCTGATAGAGCCCTTTGTGATTGCAAAATGGAGAAGGAAGTGACAACAGAAATTGACTGCGGCCGGTACCAGTGGAGCGACCGATCGTACAGCTAGAGGTTATCATGGCCGTATTCACCAACGTTAAAATAAGCGATGTTTTGTAATCTCATGACTATTACCCATTAAAAATATGTCAATGAGTGCTAAATTTATAATGGGCCGTAATCTTGGATTACTTCTCTTAACGTCATTGAATACGGCCCCCTACTGATGTATTGATGGATATTTTCCGACCAGATTTCTCACCGATTGCCGCGCTTGCCGCGCTTGCAATGCTGCAAGTGTGCTATTGCAGTAGGTACATGAAATTGGCACTAAAAGTAGTCAGAAGACGTCAGAAATTTTAATCTCAGGCCGACTTAAGAACAGAGTGAGAGTGAGATTTTAAAAGGTGAGGCTGAATTAGGGATTGATGTCAGTATAATACATGATCCTTATTCATAGTTCCCTCTCTTGATAATTAAAAAACAGCAAGATGGCGTTGTTGATGTAAAACTGCAGCAATTTATCTACTTTAGCAAACACAAGGAATGTGCCAATTAGTGCCACTTCGAGCCTACTCTTTCCGTCATCATATATCTGATAGCGACTTCTTGACGTCGCTAGCGATGTCACCTCTGCCAGTTCCTCGTTGTTCGCGGAGCGGAGCATTATTACTCGCTTCAGTTCCTGTGAGGATTTCATTCTTCAGAAAATAGCCACTGAAAGTCAAAAGTCAAAGAGTGTATGCGACTAAATAATCACGCCTACCTTGCGAGTTGCTCTTAACTAATTCCAATGAGATTACATTGGCTTCTCCTCGTATGCAGTGTTTTGATTGAGCAATTAATCTAACAGATGCAATCCTCAGTTACGTCTTTCCTTCGCCCATTACAAATTCTATCTATCGCTCACCTGTTCTGCTCGAGAGAGGCACTACCTTGTTAGTTGTGAGCTAATGAATTGAAAGATATATTTCTTGAGCTGGAATTGTATTAAAACATCAGTTTTGGCCTCGTCATAAATCAATCTGTCCTATACTTCATTACCTGCACTAATAATTACAATGTCCAACCTAACCTACATCAATCGGTCGGATGGTCAAACTGAATTGTTAGTGTCGCAAACCGTCAAAGACAGCCTGGTGAAGAATTTGTACATCTACAGCGCGGAAGGATTAATTTTGGCGGTCGTCAACTTCTCCGTGCTGTTTACTATTCTGTTCTATACTATTTTACGCACACAGAAGGAGTTTATTATTGTTTCTGGCTTATCCTTGGTCAATGGCTGCCACGGCGTGGCTTTGATTGTCGCGGCTGTTGGACGCATCTGCCTCATTGAATCTGGAAATGGTAAGTGAAATTCAAATCATAAAAAACCTCCCAATTGCGGGCGATTGTGTCACGTAAATGAGTTGAGGTCTGTTGAATGAAGAAAAAATCGTTTACTATGCTAAGTTTACTATTACCGCACCTCGTCCTTGCTCTCTAAATCGAGTTCATTGTTTTTCAACGAACAGTTCATTGTTTTCACACCAAAAGAATAATTCATTGTTTTAATGAAGTAGTATAGTGAAAAAACAATGAAAAGATTCATTGAAAAATCAATAACGTACGTTGAAGTGCAATGAACTATAGTGAACGCAACCGCTTGTTTCACCTGAATACATTCCAAGCAAACTGTTTGAATTCTAGCAAGATACGATACCATGCGCGATTTAAACTTCCTTACGGGGACTTTTTATTTGTGGCTGATGGGGGACTCCAATATCTGAAAATTTTAGCGCGAAATGAGCTTTTGGCATAGGAGAATCTTAGAATAATGAAAGTGAGCAAAAGCATCTCGTTTTTTCCGCGAAAGCTTCGACAGTTTGTTGTAAATACGAAACTCCGCCCACAGACTTATGACACAGGACGCTCTCGAACTTGTGTTGCATAGCAACAGAGTATCAGTTGCCATGCAACAAGCGAANACAGACTTATGACACAGGACGCTCTCGAACTTGTGTTGCATAGCAACAGAGGATCAGTTGCCATGCAACACGCAACATTTAATGATCAGGTTTTATGGATTTATCATCCAAATTCGGGTCTGATTCATGTTCTTATGATACCCCAATATTGTACAATACAGAATATGTGTACCCGGTAATAATAACCTGAACCGGAACCGAAACCTTCAATTAATTATTCGCGCTCCTCACATAAAGAGTCACAATGATACTTATAACAGTAAAATAGGTTACAGTCTCTTATTCTGAAGGTAGAATTTGTGGCACCAGTGGCGAAATGTCACGGCGTGTGTAAACGTGAATTGGCACAATTTCTAGCAGAGTTCGCTGTTTGAACGCAAAACTCAATTGATCGACAGGAATCCAAGTTTACGCGCAGTTTGCTTGGAATGTATTCAGGTGACACAAGCGGTTGCGTTCACTATACTTCATTAAAACAATGAATTATTCTTTTGGTGTGAAAACAATGAACTCGATTTAGAGAGTGGTTATTCCCTCAAGTTAGAAAATTTCTATGGGACCTATTGAGGATTAATTGTGCGCAAGGAGGTTCAGCTGTGATATGTAATCAAAATATCGTAGTCGAGGATATGTACTCAAATTTTCGTTCAGGATTTGTTCTGAAGTCACGCTGGCATTGTCTGACAACACCTTGGAATTTAATCTTCTTATTCACCTATCCACTCACAGCTATAATGCTTCTGGTCATCTCAGTCGATCGTCTTTTGGCAGTTGTGATTCCGTTCAAATATTATAAATTCACGAGTCGATATGCTCTTTTTCTCGTTGGTGGCGCCTATTCTACAATAATCCCAATCGTCATTGGATGTACACTGCTTTCCTACCAATATCAATTACCCGAAAAAGTAGCCTATTGCTTGATTCAAGCGGGTTACACTGATGGATATAATGATTTTACATATGGATTGCGTATTGGTGCTTGCTGTACGAGTGTAATGCTGTATATACCGATTATTATTCTGTTGAAAAAGGTAGGGTTTTATGTTTTTCTGTACAATGGGAGAAGGGCTAAAAAATGTATGAATTTTAGCTAAGAGGAAAACTTGGCCGCCATAATCGCTTAGCGATTGCAAGAGCTCTCTCAGCCAGTTTTCGATATCGTCTCTTTCGCAAGCTAAAAATCTCTTCCCTCTGACTCGTCCATAGATCATATTTGAATTTGCAAGTGCACTCACTCTCATTATTACTGCTGTTATACTTTCAATTTTTAATCTTCTACTTTGTTGATAGAAGCGAGGGTCTGCAAACAAGATAAGTAGGTCAAGGTTGGATTTAGAGATGCGAAAATTCGAAAAATTGAGAAGCTTCAAACTATTGGCGCTGTAAACCCGATAGGCATAGACATCAATTCTCATGTTGCCCGATATCGACCTTTGCGTCTTTGGATCCCCTAATTCCACCTTATCTCGCAATTAAATTTCAGAGACCGCGGGCGAACCTGAGAATCGCAGACATCGCTCAACTTAAGCGCCTGAAGAGAGTAACGCAAACACTGGCAGTGAGCACTTGCTTCTCTATTGCGTTTTTCGTCACCACTGATGTTATCAGCCGACTGACAGCGCCATCACTCCTATTGAATAGTCTGAACAATATCCATGCAATTTCAAATATTTTCATCTACACCCTACGATTTAAAGAAATTCGCAGTTGCTTGATAGCGATGATTTTGGGATGCAGGAAGGTGACTCCCTACTCGACAACTGCAGCAGTCGCTCCTTAAGCGCACTGAAAGTATTTCTGAATTTGTGAAGTTAAGGTACTCATGCCAGTGAATGTGCAATGAATACGCCTTTGGCCGTGCTGTAATGAAACGGTGTCAACTAATTATGCATCGAGCGACGCCGTTCTAGGATTTGAAAACTGAATTTTAGTTAAACCTCATAGGATGTTGTCACATGGTGACGGTAGTTTTTTACCTATCCGTCGACGCATGCACATTTTGATCGATTATATAACTAGCAATACTTCGTCACTAATAACTCGTTGAAGTCACCACCGTGATACCTATTTACACGACACAGTTGCTTTGTAAATATTGTTGTGGAATATATATTATTATGTTAACACTGACCGTAATTGGTCGATTAAATTACTTATTCGTGATACAATGCACTCACATTGTATTTGCAATGTCTCTACAGCAAAAAATGTCAGCTCATAAAAATAAATTAAAAAAGCATCGCTTGTACGCAACGTTCAGACTAATGGTCTTCTGCTTTGCCACAGCAAAGCTGCATCTCGCGTGTGAAGGTTAACTGTTGCAAGATTCATACTTGGTTTTATAGTTAACGACGAATACATTTTGATGTTGCAAGAAATTAGCGCGCAATTCAACAGCAACTGTGTACTGCATATGTTGAAGCTTGCGACGTGAGAGTTGGAGGCACTAATCTATCTATCAAATAATATTTTTCGGTCTCTTTTTTGACTCTCTCGCTGAACTTTACTTCTTCTCAGTTACAACGGAATCTTTCAGACCTGCTAACAGTATTACCGGTTCAGTTGACCGTTCATTCTCTTAGCGGCTGCGACGTGGTTAAGGCAAAACGATTCAGTTTGCCCGTCAATAATGAGGTTTCGACTTTGTTTGAAAAATTGCTCCTTTTGGCCGATTTACACTGTTTTCCATTTTTCAGATTTTTTGACATTTTAATGGAATATTGTGTACGATTGAGCAGCAATATTGTGTTATCGAAAAAACGGCAGTATCGGGCGGTGCGGAAATGCGAACAGATACTTAGAATTTGCTTGTCTCAGATTTACCAGCATAACTTATTTTCAGTGTCTGATATGATAATTGCATGCGGTGTCATTTCGCACCACATCGCCAAATCGAAATACAAACACCGCTAATAATATTTTCGCGTTGAAACTGTTAGACCGTCAGCTTATGATTCCTTCATATTTCAAGTCCTAGATAGGTTAAAACATGAATATACTGTAGGAGTACAAATTATTCGCAGGTACTTATTTTCGCAAAATTCGCAACTCGGCCGATTTGCGAATATTTGTACCTTCGAAATTTAATACCATAACTTTGTACCACTAA
>NIUQ01001689.1:0-27907 GCA_002796945.1 Plectus sambesii
CTCAAGCCTGAAATTCTTCTTGTAAGTACTCTTTTCAGGATATCGCACTGTCATATGAGACTAGCCTTTTCCCTTAGACATGAAATTTGTGCTGTACTATCGTATGAAAATCACATCTGAGCATGCAAATAAATTGCTTTAAGTATCAATTGATTGGATAATGTCAATATTAGAGTGCAACCTGCAACAATTCCCCACTTTCCAGTGAGGATGGGATGGCTCCAGATCAGGTCCTAAATATCGATCTTTCGTCCTACTTTCGGCTCTAAGCAATTAAAGTTTACAATGGTTCTAAATTTGAAGTCAACTTCAGAGTAGGTCTAGAGCAAAAACTGCCACTCTAATCTGTAGTTTGATCGATCAAATAACTTCATGTTTAAAATCTGAATCAGAACAGACAGAGTGAGCCAGGCCTAATAGTTGGAGCCATAAAATTACACTGCCTCTGTTAATATCCATGACTATGGTTTAATATGCGTAACATTTTTTTTTCTTGCAGTTTGATGCTGACACTTTCGATGCTTACACTGTTCAAAGTGAGCTAACCACGTTTTGCGCCCCGATAGCAGGCGACTACAACATCACTGTTCGCGATAGAGAAGAAAAAGATGAGCCTTTCTTCCACCAATTCAAAATCCCAGCTAACCAGCTTGCCGTTGTTTTCGTTGACTCAACATGGCCCAGCACAGTAGTCAATGTCTACATTGAATCTAAACAGGCAGAGGATACCAGCAGCGGTCAACAGGAACTTAGCCTCCAGGAGTTACTTGACACTCTGCTGGAAGTGATCGAATTCTATCTTATCGAGTGATTGGTTATGTTGAGACTACTAAGATGCCGCGTTCATACGCGGGATTAGAAAAAGAAGCAAAAAAGGAAACGCCAAACAGTTAGCAAAGCAAACTAGAAATTGTGTTAAAGTCAACACAATATGTATTTTATTCCAAGCCAGGGCTAAAAATAAATTGTCGATTCTTGGTGGTGTAGTATTAATAAAAATGGTGAGGATAGCAGTAGAATGTGAAACTCTGTAAGAGAATACCATTTTGCAAGCATAGAAACTGCAGCAGCCCTGTGACTGGAATCGATACTGATTTTGCTGTTTTAGGAAACTTTTCAATGCACTTTGACTAATAAATGAACGTTTGAGTTGGTCAATTGTCAACTGAATGTTTGCACACCACTGCGATTACCATTCGGTTAAACGGCGATGTGAATGAAATTGTCTCTTGCCCACACTTGATGTCAATTCAGATTTAATGCAATCAAAAAGATATTGTCAAAAACAAAAATTAGTGCAGAGTAGAGTGAAACAAGAAACTCAGCAACATTACAGTTAATTGGTAGAGTAGAACCCGGTTATATGCAGCCCGGCTCTATGCAGGACCCGGCTATATGCAGCTTTTGGCTGGCTGGTTACCAATTTTCTTCCCTGTGCTTTGCACTGAATGCGAACCCGGTTATATGCAGGATCCGGCTGAATTCAACTTTTTCTTATCCCTGGTGAATATTCGAATTTTTCATTTCGTATATCCTTTGAAATTGTCATAAATTCATCAACATCTTAGTCCGTTGGCGTGAATGCTTGCTCGCAACTCAACTGAGATGACTGCACGTCAATATGTGATACCGATAACATAAACACTGATTACTCTTCAAACCCGCTTGACGTCAATGGAGGTGATACGCATCCATATACGCGATAACCTACAATTCACCCAACTAAAGTTGATAGGGAGAATTTAAATTTATGGCTTCATTTCATATGTTCTGTCTTTTTAAAAACAGGTTTTCAAATTTTTAAATTGTTGAAATTGTTGATATTCTTTCCGGTTCATAAATTAATACATTCCTCGGTAGTATAGTGGTGAGTATCCGCGCCTGTCACGTGCGAGACCCGGGTTCGATTCCCGGCCGGGGAGGATATTAACTTTTGTCCCTCAATTACTTACATTTTTAAACTGCATCCGCGTTTACTCCCTACGTAATAAGGCTTGAGCAAAATTTTCAAAAAATTAACGCTACTGGTCTTTGACGAAGTGTTTGTTTTTCGCTATACAAGTACTAACTTCAGATAAAAGCTTATGTCCTCCCCGGCCGGGAATCGAACCCGGGTCTCGCACGTGACAGGCGCGGATACTCACCACTATACTACCGAGGAACATGTTATCAGTCATATGGGCCTGCTTCATTTTTTGATTCATAGTAAATTGAGAGAGAAACTGGAATTTTTTGAGTCATTTCATATTAAAGGATAGATGATTGTATATAATTTCAGATGCTTAAAAATTACTCAAGCAACCTGCAGCGTGTCCTTGACCTCAAAAATTTACCTACGAGATCAATTGCTTTCCATTATTCTCTCCCTACTCTTCTTTCTCTTTCGCCGAAAGCACATTTTACCAGTGTGAATATGTGAAAACTTAACAAGGGTTAGACTTTCAAATTACTGATTCACTCACCAATTTTATTATCGTCAAATACTGGAAATTCCACTTTTTGCTCCACTTAACCTCTTATTCATCGACCAAAGTCTGATGATCGAAAAACAAACGAAGAGCCGGCAGTAGAACAAGTGGTTTCTCGCCGCCATGTTGAATTATTTATTGTGCAGCATTTGAGTCATGCATTCCTTTGTTTGGGAACAATTGCTCATTGTGACGTCATATTTTTTACAGAAACTTATTACAAAATTAGCAACGCTGTCGTAGGCACACGCACGTGCACAAGTATGCACATTTAAAATGGTTGCTCGAAACAAACAATCTCTCTGCATGAGCTCTGTATCTTTTGAGTTCTTCCTATGATTCACTCCCTCCTATTCCTAATAGTGACTGACACTGTTGGCACCACCTACTGGCGTGCCAACCTTCCCTTCGCTTGCATGCTAATAATTGAGATAAAGATCCTTATCGAACTCTTGGTATGTAACGCTTGCCGGACATAATTTCAGCCTCGAACGAGTAGATGACGCAATCATGAATAATCTTTGCGTTACTTCGTGTTCAACCGTCTGTAAAAAGCCCACAAAATTCATAGCTATAACGGATTTCCTCACTAAGATCTTTTAAAAAAAACTCCTTGTTTCAGTCAACTTTTGACTTCTGTGCAGCTGACTTTTCGTTCTAGATACAAGCTCGCGGTACGGAAGTGGAACCACCCCTTATTCGATTCATTTGCAGTAGTAACCACCGATTCTCTATAGACAAAACAGCCGGAAAGGGCCCAAACCGCCTCTTCACCAATCCTTTATTGCTATTTGATATACCGAGCGTGGCGTCATTCAATTCTCCAGCTAATTTGCCTTCAACCGATCATCAGTATTCAAACATTGACGTTTCTAATCAGCTTTCTCGAAACGAAGCCAACTGCAAAAGAAGGAACGTCCGCCAGCAGAGGGCTAATTCGCAGAGTGGAAGGACTCGCTGACGGACACGATGGTCCGTGAGTAGCAAACAGCCTGCTAACGAATCGCATCATTGCCCTCCTTCTGCGGCGTAAATGCATTCCGAGAGCAGTTGGACTGACGGATGACAAGCGCTGACTGAACGAAGAAGCAGCGACGGCGCAGGCCGTCCCGTCACGTTCTTTTGTGCACCTGACTAACTCGGTTACTTTATCGTCGGCCCGCCTCGGCGGCCGCAAATGGCAACGACGTCGCGCTGCTGCTCGATAAATCGACGACCGTCGTCGGCGAGCACCACGTCGGCGACGTCGCCCGCGCCAGAAATACGTCACCGGCGTCGAATTCTGCCTCGACTGGTCGCCGCCGCCACCGCCGCCAGAACCCCCGCCGTCTCGGCTGCGCCTGCGCGCGCAAGCTCTTCTCTTTTCATATCGACGACAGTATGATGATCATTTTTTCCCGATAGTACTGTTAAGGCTATTATCTTTAATAAGCCGTTAGATTGGCAGGCGCGTTAAGGCTGATTGGTAGCGTGCGTTACCCGAGAAGGAGCCGACTTGTCCTTTTAATGACCTGTGAAAGTAGGACAGCACTGATATGCTATTATTGTTCATCTTAGATACACTTTCGATGACGCCCACCATTAAGTTCGCTTTTTCTACGTTTCCGCTTATGAAGCAGTCGATTGCAAGTGTAGCATTTCTCCTAGCGTCATGGGATCAATAATCAGAAAATCAATGCAGAAAAATTCTGAAAATCGACGTTTCGGTGTTTACGCCGACCTGCGATATCAATCAATAAAAATATGTTATCTTTTCAGAAATAGGCTATAATGATATATACGGTGCAAACAATCTTAATTGAACTGCTTGTGCTCGGGCACAATTTGGATATTCGCTCACAAGTTGCTGCAATGACAGAAGAACCTGTGGTCAATTGTAAAGAACAAAGCAACGCAACTAAGGCGCAGGATCTCGCCTTTATTCTTATGACCAACTATTCAAGGTACTTTGAAGCGTATCTCGCGCGCCTAACCCCATGTCTTCTAGCCAAGGCATTAAGGCTGCTTGCTATGAGACGCTAAGTATTTTACTTGACGTTATATTACAAAAGAAATCAAAAACTTACGTTAAGACATCATTTTTTACTGTTTTCTTATGTCTTTAGACTTTTCTCTCCTATCAAAAATATCAAAACACAGTAGCACTCGCTCAACTGATGCGAGAGAGAGTATTAATAATTTCTTGTAAGCAGCCGCAAGGTCAGAGCGAAGTTGGGCTGAATCGCGACGACTCTCAAACTGTTCATAACATGCTTTCGAGTAGGAAACTTTGTTCAATGCAGTGAACAAGTAGAATTACTACAAAATTTGAAATATGATACCCTCTCGCTTGGTTATAATGCCGATGCATTATTTTCTCATGTGTTTTGCCCAATTCGACGTCGAGGATTTTTTACGCCTCCTTCAAACTGCCACGCCTGGAAATAGGATTGATTTATTGCGCGAGAACGATTCGCCCAAATTGCTTAAATGGAATCGCGGTTAACGAATCGAATTTTCCAGTCGCAGCAGTTTTCTCTTCCGATCAATGACCGATGTCACCTATATTTACCGAAATGCTTTGCCCATAGCAGACAGCCGACCATGTTTATACTCTTTTTTACAAAAGATGTAAGAGTAATGAATATTGCGAGCTGTTGATCCGCCACAACAGCAAGGATCGAGGTTTACAGATATGAATCGCGTTTGCGATCTGCAGTCTATTTCATTAAACGGCTTCTACTTTAGCTGTCTAATTTGAATATCGGAAGGTGCAATAATTCCTCGTTTATGATGCAGGCGGGAGAGTAACCCGCATGCCTCGCAGTCTCTTAGCTCGCATTTATAATTACAAAAGTTGAAGAAAAATAGTTTCATGTAATTTTTCACTGATTGTGAATGATAACGAACAATTGCAATGTTTTGTTATTTTAATTAAATCATGGATGATAGAGGATTGCAAAAACCATTTTGAAGTTCATAATCTTACAACTTAAAACATACCCGCACTTATTTGATGTCAATTGACAGAACCTCAATATGAATATAAATTCGACCCAATCGAAAATGCCAGTGATATTATTATGTTGATTTCAGGTATCACATTCAGTTGTTTCGAATTTAGAGAATATGTTTTACGGCGGATATTTGGATCAAAAGGGCAGTCACGATCATGTGTCCCTGCAGGGTGGGATGACGTCACCCTCTCCTCAGATTTCAGGTTTAGATAATGCCTGCTAATATTGCTTGAGGTAGAAACATGTTTGTCGCTTGGTGATGACAAGCTTGTTGAAGTTTGGTAATTTTGTTTTAGAAGAGAATTAAAGACTGTCAGATACATAGAGAAAATGTTTTGAATATAAAAACTGAAGAAGAAAAGTTGCGGTCAAAGATGCCCGAAACCCGCGCATATATTGTTGACCTTCATCTCTGTTCGACAGCTTTCATAAGCATCTACGACGTTTCAGAAACACCCTACCAGAGCCTGCGCCGACAAACGTCGTCGTAGAAATCACGATTCAGGACATATCCGAGATCTCCGATCTGACGGGCAGTTTGGTGACGGATTTCTGGATTAGTGCCATATGGCTCGATCCTCGACTCAAATTCAGTCATTTGGATCCCTGCAGGAGGAATCTTTCGCTAGATCACGACATGGAGCCGCGACTCTGGTCGCCCAACGTCTGTATTGTCAATTCGAAGCAGACAAAGGTGCACAACTCGCCCAAACCGAACATTCTTCTCATGATATTCCCAAACGGCACTGTCTGGCTGAACTACAGAGTTCGCGTTGAGGGTGAGTTCTGTTTAGGCATGTGGCTTTTCTGATTGTTTCAAGGGGGGAAGTCGAGATAGAGATGGCAAAGGGAAATCTGTGACGATCCTTAACTCGATTTTCACTCTTGGTCTGTTCTCGCAGCGTCCGGTTCATCCCATCGCTGCTCCTCCCTTTACCACCTTCTGTCCGTTCAACCATTCGTTCCGCTTCCATAACTGGTGGCTCCAAATATCAACAGATTGCCTGTCGCCAGACGTCTATTTCGTAATACTATCTCAATTGCAATTAGAATATGGACGCCGAATGGTTAGTTGCAATGTGCGCGGGAACATTGATCAATGATTACCGCAAATGCAATTGCAAGAGTTTTATGAAGTATACCTCAATGGCATGCAAGTGCCGTAATTCATGGAGGATCGGATATTTATATTCCTACTCTCATCTCGCTAGTGAGATATCTTTGCGAGTATTCGCTAAATTAGTAGGAAAGTTGCGCCCTACAATCTAGCCTAAAGTCACGCCTCAAAAATAAGGGGACTAGAATCATGGTCACTATCAAAGGAGTTGAATTTCAACGCGCTGTAAGCAATTACTAATAGACTCAATCCGTTCACTTACTATTTTTATCCAATATGGGGAAATGTCTTCTCTTAACGAGCCTTAGCGTAACAGCGATATAGCATTTAAAACCAGACCTTGTCACCCAATCATGAAAGCCGTTCACCGCCTCCTAAATTTTCGATTTGCTGTCGAGCTGCAAGACGCTTTGGGGAAGGAGAGCGGCTCGAGTCGCGTTGCGCTAGTTCCAACGCGCTGCTTATTATGTATGAACGTCAACTTGCTTATCCATTCTCGTACGAAAGAAAACATTTTCATTATTCTCCGGTCAGCGATCAGGCAAACAGCCGACGCAGACAGCAACTTCTCTGTTTATTTCTCCATTGTTTTCTGCTGAGAGCCTGAGCGCTCGTTGCTTTGCTCCAATAGCAGTATCGAAGAAAAGTGCAAAAATCGACTTTTCTCATGCGGCCGCTTTGAACCCTGAACCGTGTATGGAGGGTGCGGTTGACAAATATCATGAGAGCAGTACCAAAGTCTGACCTTTGCGGCTTGTTGTCCGAGCACTCAGATGATATTATATTTCTTGGTACCTTGCCTGAGTTTTGCGCTAATAATCACCCGGCAATACCTCCGCTATACTAAGACTGGCGGGTGTTGTGACTTCAGTTAGTATCAATACTGCATTAGTTTGGGTGGGGAAACATTTGTTGCCAACAAAAGACAATGGCATAAACTGAAGCTTTTGTTAGAGAGGGTCGCTTTCCTAACCTCATTTGACGATCATTGGTCTTTATAGTTTGCTCATTTGTATTTTAATGTGTTACGCACAAATTTGACGCAAGCAGTTTGACCAGAATATCACATTTCATCTGATTTCTTCCGCGGAAATCTGGTCAAACATATCAAAGCTGTCGGGAATGGAGAAGTATAAGACTGTCCAATTGTTCTCATATTGTAGCGAAATCATAATGACTGGTTAGCGGAAAATCTTTGGTATCTCCTAATCTAAAATCGATACGTCTCTGCTAGGGAAAATATCGTGGACAGAATTTAAGTCATCCCCTATGGTTGCAAATCGAAAGAGATCCGTATTGAAACTCTCAGTCTGGAAAAGGCGCCTATACATCCTGCCACTCAGATCGTAGCTCATATGCTAAAAAAGCTATTTTTATGGCGTTTCAGCCAGTGTAGTGCAACAATCGACTTTGACTCAACGAATGCGGTCAGCGCTCACATGGACCGTTGAGACCGCTTGTAGTATAGGGACCGTTTCCAGACAGAAAGCGTCTTTAGAGGTCGCTCTAAGTCCACCAACTAAAAAGAACCATCCGATATTTCCCCACGTATTCTACTATTATTAAACGCAGTCTCCACTCTTACAAGGACACTTTAAAATTCAAAGATGGCGTATCTCAAAATTAAAGAGGACATTGTTCATATCGGGTTGACTTTGAAATTGTTCCATTTCATTTTAAAAGCGTCCTTATTGAAGTGGAAATGGTACACAAGCGATTGCTCCAATCATTCCATCGACATGAAATGAACCGATCAGGAATTTCAATCTCTGTCACGTTTCTCTCTTCGTTGTTAAAAGTACTTTTTTTCAGCGCCGTGCGAGATGAACCTGGCGAATTTTCCGCTGGACGAGCAGACGTGTACATTAGTATTGGAGAGTTATTCGTATAACACAGCCGAGGTGACGCTTGAGTGGCTCGCGTGGTCGCCGGTCAGCGCCGTCAAATCGGACTTCAACTTACCCGATTTCCGCCTGTCGAACATCAGCTACGGTCGGAACGTGGAGATTTACACGGCCGGCGTTTGGCACCGACTAACCGTCATGGTCCACTTTGAACGCCTCTACGGCTTCTACATCCTGCAGATGTACATGCCCACCTATATTAGCGTGTTCATCTCCTGGATCGCCTTCTGGGTGGATACCAAGGCCCTTCCCGCGCGCATCACGCTCGGCGTCAGCTCACTTATGGCCTTGACTTTTCAGGTTCGGTAATCGAGACTTATTTTCTTTGAATGCCACTGCTAGGCTGCCGCGAAACTTGAAACGGCTAGTGTATTCGTTTTACGAAATCCCTCTGGTTTCTGTCAACTTGGGTGAAGTCAAATAAACGGAGGGAACCGGCAGAAAGTTTGGCTGCAAAACCGTCTCTAATCAGCCAGCGATTTCAAACTTCCATTAGAGGTCACTTAATGTACTCTAAAATTATACCTACAATCCAAATAGGTAAAATTCAAATACAAGTTGACTCAAATCAAAGATATTTCTTAAGTGTATAAACGAATAGAGTGCAGTAGCATCCTTGGCCAGCCGCAAATTCGATTCAGAATATCTCACGTTCCTGTTTCACGAAACTTATGCATACTTGTAATGCTTTAAGGCTGTGAAAGCAGAAGATTTCCAAAATTAACTTTTGTGTGGGCAGTTGCAGTTCACGAAAGCACAATTCACTTTTTAATTAAAAATATCGCAAAGCGAAAAGTGCAGCCTCCCATTTAAAAGTTTCATATTACAAAATAAATTTTTAAGGTTGGCACAATGCCGGCGTGCTTGATGCAAATATTGATGGCCGCATTGAAAGTAGAACTATGATAAGAGTGCGCCACGAAACTATTGAGAGTTTTGATTGCGTGTTCAACTTGAACTGGGGGCGTGGAGACAGAAAATCGATGTTAAGTACTTTTGGGTCGCCGCGCTAGTCGAAAACTCAAAGAGAGGGACGACGGCTCGTACTTTAGAGATGACGACCATGGCCGATGATAGAATAGCACCGTTCCGGTTGGGAATTTTCAAAAACATGCCTAATATGTATCTTCACTACTTTTGGCATGCTTACAATTGAGACATGGGTGCTGCCACGGGCACGGGTTTAGGAACAAAAGGTAGGGGGTGTGACCGGCAGATAAAATGGAATCGAGACACCCCTACAATTTTCTCTCTCAAAACTGACGAGCTCTTTTTAAAATAAAGATCATCAGATCTTTTTGTTTAATAAACAGCGATGAACTCTGGCGTGCTATCTGTCTAAAGAAAGATTTTGCTATCGAGAGTTATATTTTATCCATTAGGCCGGACAGAACGGATGGCGTGGGGTTACATGGAGTCGTGTCCTTACAATACACCTCAGCGCCCGTCTCTGGTTCAATCATTGCGATTGTTTGAACTACGAACACTTCTGATCTTTTATTACTTGGAGGCAACTTTCAGTTACTTTGCCATTGATGTATGACTTAATGCCGATGACAAAGAGGCGGTTAAACATTCGCGTTCTTTCTTTATCAACGTGATTATACTGGCATTTGCGAGCAGGAAATTAAACTTTTAACCATTTCAGTTTGGTAACATTGTACGGTCGCTACCTCGAGTGTCATACGTGAAGGCCATCGACATCTGGATGTTCACATGTGTAGGGTAAGTGAGTCGTTTTAATACATATTTGTAAGTATCAGCTGTTGCAAGTCGATAATTTACATCTCTTCGTCCAGTGTTTCGAACTGTCAGATTACAAAGTGTCATTGACCATATATATTTTGGTAGACGAACTCGCTTGGCTATGATTGTTTAAAGTAGCGTTCAAACGCCACATTCTTAAGATCTGGACAGGATGACATGCTTGATTTTCTGTTCATCACATCGAGCGCTAATTAGCTGCGACGCGAATTTTACACATGAAACAGTGTCGCCGAGAAAATGGGAATATTCAGATTTATCTTCTTCTCGCTGCTCGAGCTGGCCATCGTGGCGTACAACGACAAGATGAACGACATTAAGGCGCGAGCTGCGGGAAAGGAACGACGCATGTCGAACGTCGCCGGTATGATGCTCAGGTTGGCGCAGGCCGGCGATCCCCACGTGCTCATGGAGAAGGGACTGCTACAGCACGGTCGTGAAAGAAGAAGGCACGTTTTATTAATGAATTAGTCGAGCCGAATCAGCGCTCACTATTACACCCTCTTTCATCACAATTCACCACTCTTGCACTTTATTTTGTCAAAACAGCGTTGAAAATGAATGCAAGAAAGATGATATAGAATGCATAGGTGATGAAATGAAATGCCAGAGTGGCAAATATGGTTGAAAGAGGGTGTAATTCTCTGTGGAAAAACCAATATGCCATTGAATAGTGGCATTCTCATTAATTTTAAGTTTAAACGTATGTCTGAAAATGCCTTATAATGTTGATCCCCGTACAAATGTACAAATGTTCGAGTACCAAGATTTTAGGCCAAAGCGATTTTCAGATCAACGATCCGAGATCCACGGGAGTGTGGCACGTCGCGGGACTCGTCATCGGTGAGGAATGGAGAAACGCTTCCTTTACAAATAGAGGAGAAGAAGTCGACGAGATGGCAGCAGCACGATGGCATCGGCGGAACAATTGATCACATGTCGAGTATTGCTTTTCCCACCGTGAGTGTCTTTTCCGCGTCTCCTCTTGTAGTCGCATGCAAAGGGTGAAAGATCAAAGCGTGACAGTCCAACTTAGGCCATTTCAAATGTATTAAACAAGTGGGATAAAAACTGCAATAACACCACTCTAAGCGTCTAGAAATAATATTTGTGTAGTGCATAATAGTAAGCGACAAAGCGACTTCAGCTACAGTGCGCGCATTCATACTATATGTACTATTTCCACTTCAAAAGGGATATTTTACAGTAAAAACAGGACTTCTTTCAAGTTAATTAATATAGAAGACGGCCTTTTCGATATGCGAAATATCCTGTTTAACATGAAAAACGTTCTTATTAAAGAGAAAATGATATGCAAACTGTACAGCGCGGATATGTGCAGCTATTAATAAAACGAACGGTTTAAACTACCATTTACTTGACGCTTTACATTTGTCAACTTGCTGGATGTCATTAAAAGGACAAATTTTCAGGCATTTGCAACATTCAATGTTGTCTATTGGACGTACTATTTGACTGCAAGCAATTGAAGCACGATCACTGTTAAATCTGGTGGCAGCTGTTCACTCATGCGGCAAACTCCAAATCGAAACGAGTAATGTGGGCTAAGACTGAAATGCTTTCAAGCAATTAATGCGACTGTTATATACTGTATAATAATTATTGTTATCTACACAGTAATGAAGTGTCTACATTTCCTTGTAATATCATGTTGATATCATACTCTGTTCACGAATCCCGATTCGACGCGCTAATAAAATGAGAACAGTTCAAGAGACCTGCCATGCCAACAAATGATACGCTTGTAATGAACTCGTTTCAGCCGTCAAGGAACCAATTACTTTGGAGAAAAACGTTCTTGGCAGTAAATCGAAAAACAATGTCGATATAGTATTGTCACAGTCAAAATTCACTATTCTTTTCTTTATTTTTTAATAATTATTCTCATATTTTTATTTTAATGTAAAACTTTTTCATTACAGATTGGGTAAAATCAACAAACTATTAAAATAGGTGTATATTTCTTCAGCAATCGACAGTTGAAATTGAAGACTTGCATTGATAGAGCCATGCTGATGTCACCAGTAAAAACTGTTTCAGAGCAACTAAATTAATCAGCAAGTTCTCTCTTTCTTCTTCAAATTAATCGATGAATAAAGTAAAAATCGAGTGAGACGCCTGGAAAAAACTGGCGAAGCTTGAAAAGAGTAGAAAGTGAGGAAAGAAAGAGTCTGTATACCGAGAAAATGCTCTCCCCTTATCGTTCTAATGAAAGCATCAGCAGCAAATCCTAAATAACTTCACCGACTGCTGTCCTAGTACATCTTGGATTGACCTCTAACGCTTCGGTACTGACCAAAGAGATTGGCATAGGCGTTGTCTGGAGTGCTACCATACGGTTAAAGGTAGGACACGCACCCGCTGTGCTCACTGTCGACGACAGAAATTTATCAAGGAAAAATGCAGGAGTCTTCATCAAGAGTGGTTTGGTCTCGACACGAATTGCATTATCCGTCAGTCGTTGGAATGGGCCGTCTACTTGGTCTTCTCGCTTCGGCCCATTGCTACGTTCTGTAGGTTCAGTTCGCGTGTTCGTTCACTTTATTCGACAATTTTGACTTCTAGCATGAAAGAAAGTAAAAGTCGTGGCATTTCATTTCATAATTCGTTTATTACGAATTTCGCCTTGTATTAAAAGGATTTATTCGTGATTGGGAAGCGGCGCCGTAGTGCAAACTTTGTGGCGAAATCTTTCAAGCCTATTTTTTTATCCACGTCTTCATTTACTAATATTTTACATCTATATTGGGCACGCTTCTTTTCCTGTTGCCTTGTCGAGTCGCTTATAATTTGTTGAATTTCGACGACAAAACTGTACATGGTTTATATGAAATACTCGTATATTTTGCGCCATTCCAAACAAGATTGAAAATAGAGAAGAATAGTCTAAAGGCAATTGTAGAATTAGTTTCTCGCTCTGTTTTGTTACTGTTGAGAAAAGCAGGGCTGCTCGGCTTTAATCATGATGTTGTTTATCCTGTTTTACTCTGCAACACATGATGCGGAATGCTCTGAACGTTAGTGTAGATTTTCTCAACCCATTTAGCAACTTCTCGACATTACATACCCCCAATTAGGGAGTTGGTGTAATGCCACTAAAGTCGACTCTCGATATAACGTCACCTGGGGCCGGTCCCGAATGGTGCCATTATATCGAGAGTCGACTGTACTTATTCTTCGACACAAACAAGCATCTTGCGCGCGAACGTTGGCCATTAAATTATGGTCATTGCGCAGTAGATAGGTGTCATACTGTCTACTCTAGCTAAAGTCGTACATAGCGCAATGCCAAAGTATATCCCTAAAGTACGACTTAAACTAAAGACTAGTAAACTAACCTAGCGTTATATTGCTACCAGAAGCAGCAAACAAATAACGGTGTATCTTCAGATTTAGTTAAACGAGCCGTTGTCAGTGAGAGCAATAGCAATCAACAATGCTGAACGTTCGTCAGGGACTGTTGCTCGGCCAGCGTCTGGCGGCCCAACGTCGCGCCATGCACCACGCTACGGAGGCTCTGCCTCCCATGCGATGGGTGCCTCTCTGGGTCAGTTCATTTCGGCTCTCTTTATTACAATAACGCATTATGCATTTCATTAACGAACTATAGTCAAAAATTTGCGATTATTAGCTAGAGATCTTAGACTGGATAAGGCAAACTGCTTTCCAAAGTTGATTGCGCTTCTTTCGACCATTTTACGCACTCAAATCCTAGAAACCACTATCATCCTTGGTGAAAAACGGTGTTCAAGCACCGAAAGTGAACTCATCTTTGCAAATTACGGCGCCTGGAGAAATTTCTTATTACTGATCGAAAAGTTTTGACTATAAGCCAGTTGATAACATTAGCCGAAAAATCTCATGTATAGAGGAGTCCATTTATACCGATTCCGCTTATATCGGTAATGCTGGTCAACCTCTGAGCGTATATTTCCATACAATGAAGATCGCTTATACCGCTTATTTTAGCCCCATCCCAAAGTACCAGTATAAACGAATTTCATTGTATCAATAGTACATGTGCAAAAACCCATTTGCTAAATTGGCTCCTTTCCAATTTCAGCAGCGTTTCGCCATGTTCTTCGGCATGACGGCGGCGATTCTGTCGTACCCCACGTGGGTGATGATCAACTTGAATAACATCCGCCCGCATCCGACCCAGAAGCTCTCGGATGACGTCCTCGAAAAGCTTGAGAAGTACAAAACCTTCGCCATGGACAAGAAATAGATTGACACTCTTCACCCATTCTTCACCGATTTTTCTTAGTCATCATTATTCAATCGATTTAGTAGACACAAATGTGCTATTGTAACTCTCGCGTACTTGTTGGCGTATTACTTTTGCAAAATTTCATTTTGCAATGCTTCGCGTCAACTAGAGATTTCTTAGGGCCTTATGTGAGTGTGTGAATTCTGTTGTAAAAATGAAAAATGTAGAGCCATATGACCGGCGTTTCTTTTTACACATCAAAAGGCGCTGCTTATGTAAGCTAACCAGCGGATGTAAAGTTGATAACATCCTATGTAGGCCCTTACGCCACAACGAGAACTATAATTGCAGCCAATAAGCGTCTGTTTGTAGTTGAAAAGATTCCACGATGTCAGTTGAAAAAGATAAGATTGTTTTTTAGGTAAGCTGCGGCCTGTTTCATTGGAGACAAAACTTTTTGATTAGATTAAAATGCGCTTGAAATCTCGCAATGAAGCGTCGCTTCTATTGTTGGAAAAGAATTACCCTACCTAGCACTTTTTCTGCGAAAAGATTTCTCAAAAAGTTGGTTTCAGGGGGGAGTTAATTTCGAAAAAATCTATTAATGCCTCTGCTCTGCTCGATACACAGATTCATGTTGACCATATTTTACACGGTAATGAGAGTTCTCGTTAGATGCGTCAAACTGTATACTGCAAGATTCAGAACCATGCACCGAATGACAAGTTAGTACGCGTACATGAATGTCATCAAAGATCGATTTTTCAGCTCGTTTTTGCTGCTTCGTTCGTAGTACACTCGCGAGAAAAGAGAATTCGATTGCGTAACAAGAACAGTGAACAACGAGCATCACTTAATTTAGTTTGAAATTCAATCCTAAGATAACGAGAGACAGAGAGAAACAATAATAAACATGAATGTGGAAATGGAACAATTCGATTATGCAGTGAAGCTCATTTCATGTTCTCCAGTTTCTTGATCAGCTCCTGGCGTGTTTTGAGCGCGTCGGAAAGTGCATCGCGCTCCTTTTTATTGCAAGGCTTTCGCTTCGGGACCAGGCTGTAGAATTTGGAAAACAGCTGCAGTATCTGTAAAAAGTGCACGCGTTAACGTATTTTGCACTAATATTCAGATATAAAGATACACTAGAATCTATAAAATATCGTATATTCACGCGGCCATCATATGAACTTTTCTGGTCTGAATTTATGCAAATTTTCATTGGTGCATTCAATTGTTGGTACAGATTCGAGAATACCCAAATCCAGTCTTATTTGACTGCGTTCATAATACTCTATCTAGACTTAATCGATTATAATATCAGCCCTCACTACACTACTAGCCCATAATCAATCTGTTAATATTGTATACAACTCTATTGTATAAAAGAAAAGTACCAACTTCGTTTTCGGCTTCTTCCAGCTGCTCCTCGATGGCTTGGCGTTCCTGACGCTGGCGACATTTGTTCAGAAGCGATTGCAGTTTAGCGCGGTTCGATTCGGACAATTCGCGAAGTTCTTTCTGTCGAAGACGCAACTCGGCTGTTACTTCGTCTTCCTAAAAATAACTTACATTCAATCTTTACTTAAATAAAAGAAGACAGACAACACGGTAACTGCACATTCAGTTGCTTTACAACCCTCTCTCTGACCCTTAGACCGTATAGGGACTAGAAATAAATGAGATGACGCATTTGAAAGGTAACCAGGGTACCCCCCCCTTATATGTAGTGTAAACCCTAATTTTATCGCCATCACATAGCAAAAACAGCCCTTCTACTTACCGGCGGAGCACCATTAGCAGTCGTTTGCTCATCGGATTCATCGTCGTCGTCCAACAAGCCTAAAGAAACAGCCGCAGTCAATCTACGTTGAAAAGAATGAGCAAATATTGAGCCGCACCTTGAAGCTCCAGCTCCTTCTTGATACGTCTTTCCAGGGCTGCCATATTACCCAAGTTGAGAGACTTGATTAAAGTCTTGTTCGGCGATGAGGATACCCCATTCATTTCTGGCAGATCTAAATTGAATTTAATATTGTTTGTTGTTGAGCAGACATGACGTCGTTATTTGGACAGAACGATCGGGTTATCTACCTTTAGCATCCCCTCCAGACGACCCGCTCAGATCCATTCCATGCTGCTCGTCGACTAAAGCCTGAACCAGGCGCTCAGTAAGCGGGCCGAGTCGAAATTGATCGTCGCCATTTGCCATCTTGCTCTTCTTGCTATCCTTTCCATTCTGAATGACGCCGTCTTCTTCATCTAACCCGCTCGCTCGCCGCTTCAGCGGCTTCTTCGTTGGCGTCAAGGATTTGGACGACTCCTCTTCGCACCTGAATGGAACCACCGATGAAAGACCGCCTCATTGAAAGATATTCATGCGTTAGTCGTCGCAAAACAATGCAAAAATTGTGACATTGTGGAATTTCATATCAATTGATTTTGCATTATCAACAGGTGAGTAAGTATCAAATATCGTAGACCGAAATGACTTTTTAAGCGCACTTCGAAAAGAGCGCATTAATGGGAACGGACAGATTATACACAGTCCCAACAATGATAAGCAGTGATCTCTTCCATTTTACAAAGATTAGGTCGATTTTCATTTGAAAATTCGAACATGAAAGCATTTGCATACAGTAAGAGTCTTCATTCTGCGAAACTAATATCATTTTCATGCTATTCTAGCTTATCGCTGTCTATCTCCTCTTCCTCATCTTACAAAGACGCTACCTGCGCAGACTGTAGTGCTTGCCGAGGCCTGGGACACGCATAAGCTTGGACAGGCGGTCTTCGCTGCACTCCTTGATGAGCTGCTGGACGACACTAATGTCTTCGTCATCGATTGACTGGCAGTACTCGGAGACAAACTGCCAGAACTTGTCGGGCATGTGATTCTGAGGCCAGAAAAACACCTATAAAACGGAGTCTCGTATAGCTTTCATTTAGATGGCGTCATGATTGCTTAAGTGTAACGTGTTACGGTAATGTGTGAGGGGGTCTGCCCTCAAGATATTACGATAGTGCCCTTCCATAATGCCCACCCACGCCATGTTTTATGAGCTACTATGCAAAAGTGACCCACAATGTATGCGCTTAGACGCATAAACAATGTCTGATGCTTGCACTTTAAACTTCAGAACTAGATGGTTTGCCATTTGAATACTTCCTTTCGTCAAAATGTTTTTAAGTAAACTACTGCCCTTTCCTCGCATCCCGACACAAAATAATACCAGATAATTTGTTTCACTTACACGACGGCGGCCGAGTCGATCGGTAGAGGGAACGGCAACATTTTGAATAGTGTCAACAAAGGATTCGCGCAGTTTGCCATTGGCGCTAGGCTTGACACCCTGCTTCGATTTCTTGTCGACAGCGTCGCTGCGTGTTTGGAATACGGGCATCGGTCGGTGCTCTTTGTCCTTCCTGTTTGCGGCGGCTGCGCTCGTCGATGGTAATTCACCTGGAATGAGTGACTTGCGTTTCACTGCTTCGTTAAATTGAAACTCTTTGTGCTCATTCAGTCTTTCTTTATTATTACGCCTTAAATGTCTTTATAAAGTGTGTAAGGTGTTACGATCCGATCATGGTTTCAGTCTGGCTGTTTTCGCTTTTCGGGAGGGAGAATTGGCCGTGACTTGCTCCCGTTAAAACAGGATGATGCTCTTGATGGACTAGAGGCTATCTTCTGTATGATGGGATTGAGGCGGATCCGAAAGCGTCGAAACTAAATCATGCCCCGTTTGTTCCCATAGACCGATCCTTAACGATTGCTGCCAGATAGGCACACCTTCCCGTAGTTTAAATTTGTGTGTTGAAGCGAGTCCATCCGTTCTTACCCGTCGTAACGAAAGAAATTTGATCGGTGAGCTTGCGCTGTCGGTCCATATTGTGGAGTAACATTTGTTCAAGTTCGTGCTGAACTGTGTCCAACTCGTCGATAGTGGCAGGATCGGTGTCGGGGTCGCGTGATATTAGAACGCGGAAGCGTGGGCAGTGGCTCTCGTCGTCGAATGGTGCCATATCCGGTAGGTCGGGCATCGCCAGCTGGTCATCCGCTCCTCCGCCTCGATGCGGTGACGCTCCTCCTGGAAAGAAGAATGGTAAATATTCATAGCATTACATCGATTTTTGCCTCAGACAGCGACAGACACTAAGCAGTCCCATGTTGTATCTCTTTTTCATTTGAAAAATTAAAATAATTTTGTAAGATGTTTATGAGTATATTTATGATTGCAAGATTGATTGAAATGATGTTAGGGCAGTTGTAGAAGATTTGGATTACGGTTGTCCAAAAGCCAGTTGCAAACTCTTTCAGGCTCTGCGATAATGTGGGTCGGCGTAGTTCTAAATGTGCTAATGGTAGTCGAGCTCTTTTAATGGGAGGGGCAAGCAAATATTAGAGCTGGAGCTTATCGAGTTGCACTGTACACTCTAACTATGTCAGCGGTAGTGGTCAAGTGTTCTACGGCGCGTTGGGTCAACTAAACCGCCTCTCGCAGCATACCAATCATCTTCACCTAATGAGCAGCAAGACGCCATCCGCTCCCTCTTTTAAGAGGAATTTTTGCCAAGCATTGGGAGCGCAACTTTCATTAGAGATCAAGGATCGTGTTTGTTTCTCTTATCGCTTAAAGCGCGCAGCAATTGGAATAATATCACGATGCCAGGATCTAGTTTTTGCATTTATGCTGTGCAGCGCTACGTGAAACCTTGAGAAAGATTGGCATTGAAATGTACAAAATGTTAAGCAACTGGAGGTGCAGACGCTGCAAAACACTGCAAACAATTAGAGAAGCCGCACTTTTGATATTCAGGTCGAATACGGCGGTTAGCGTTGACATAAACGTAACGTAAGAGTCGTTCATTGAACTATCCATAAATGCAGAGTTGTGACAATTACTCCCCATCATCTCTTATCATATGTGCATAAGCGAAGGAAACTTGCCCTTTCGTTTCGCCGCCGTCCCTTTAGCGCTGGCCTTGCTGGAATGCGTCGGCTTTCCCCGCGACTTCGTCTTCATTGTTTTACGTTTTGTAGTAGTCGATGTGTTGTTATCGGGCGGATTTTGGGGGAATCGAGCAGGCCAGAGCCAGGCAGCAATGCTCCTGCACAATGACTCCACTTTAAATAGATTTACTGACACAACTAACTACACTGAGCTACTACTACGGCTACACGAAGTAGAATGCACTCATACAAAGACGGTGTTGTAGTAGTTGTAGTCAGTTGTAGTCAGTGGACCACGGGTTGCGACAGGTGTTCGTATCTTCAGGCAGGATGACGATTTATCAGTTACAGATGAGCTACGGACGGCAACACGCTGCCAATGTGATATTTTGAGGCAGTGAGGACTGTTGGTGTACGCTCATACGGCAATGAACGGGCGACGGCCGGAATGGTTTGCGCCCCCACGCCGACTCTCCCCGCGACGCTCTCAAATGACTGCCGGAAAAATTGCGCGTCTCGAAGGGACAACGGCGATATCGTAATACTGCTGGAAAGTGCGGCGTCGTCTTCAATTTCCGAATGAGTAAAAAGAATGTGAAAATATCTTCATTACGAACTTGATTATTTGTTGAACCCTCTTTCCTGTTGCATTCGACTAAATCCAGAGCTACTTTTGGACAAAAGGTTAGGGAACTTTGCTACGTCGTCAGCATTTGATCAGTTTCGATGCGTTGGATGTCAATCACATTCAATTTACCCAAGTCTGTTTTAACCGAACTGTCGCAGTCAGTCTTAAAAAAGAATATCAGTTACACTACGATACGTACGCAGTGTCCTAACTTACTAACGCATATCACAGTGTTACTGATGAATAAACTTTAGATAGAACTGTAGAAGCATCAGAATAGAAGACAATGATGGCGTCTCCAGCTACGCCAACATCGGCGTCGTCGGCGACCGATGCGGCATCAGCAGATGGTCGATGTAAGGGGATAGTTGTGGTCCGACCGGTAGTGTACGGAAATTCGGCCATTCCCTTTGGAAAGAAGCGGGACGAGGACGGACACACGCACGAGTGGACCATTTACTTCCGCCCCTACAACAACGAAGACGCCTCCAAATGGATTCGCAAGGTTCAGTTCAAGCTGCATGACTCCTATGCCAATTCCACCAGAGGTATGGTATTTACCTCAGTTAGGATAATTCTGTTTACTCGCATTCGTAGTCTTGTAGGCAGATTTTGTTATGTATACTGACTGAATAAAAACGTTTTGTATGACAATTTTTGTTTTAAATAAGCGAAATGAATGTATCTTTTACAGTGTGCGAGAAACCGCCGTACGAAGTGACCGAAACCGGATGGGGCGAGTTCGAGATTACCATTCGTGTGTTTTTCACCGATCCAAATGAGAAACCGGTAAGCAACACGTACATTTTTTATCGACTATGTATAAAAGAGTCACGGATATGTTCCGGCCCTAAGCCGAGTCGCAGCATTTTACATGGTCTTTCAACCCTATTTGTCATCTTTTGCATTCAGTTTAATGAACTTGCGGTAGTCTTAAATGCAAGGATAACGATATTAGGTGCAATGGTGTCAAAATCAACTACAAGGTTGACGAAATTGAATGCGAAAGTGATGAATGATGATTAGAGACCCTGCAAGCGCCCTGCCGTGCAGTCACACTGATCGACTGCGATTCATTTAATGAGTCATTTGGTTCATTGTTCGCCGGCCGAGCGGTTGGGTTCCGACCGGCCTCTTGCATTAGCAGATTGTTAGGATGTTAGTCGATGAATAAGCACACCCAGTTCAGCCCCAACTGCACCTACACAGACACCTAATACTTGCGTGATATTTGAGAATACAGAATTTATTGTGAAATACGTCGCTGGACGAGTGGAAAATATTCATTACTGATTAATCTGTAACACTTTCCAGGTCAGCATATATCATTACTTACGACTGTTTCAACCTCAAGTTCCGCTGGGAAATGGAAAGTTCAAAGTTGTATGCGAAGCATATGACGAAATCGTAAGGAATTGCTCTTCAAAAAATTTGTTATTGAGTTTAATTTTTGCACTGGCAAAACATTTTTGGGCTTTGGGTAAACGTTTACTCTAAAAGTAGCGTTCAAATGCCCAGAATGGCTGCAACGTGAGGATGAAATGATTTCATTGACATCATTTTTATCTCCTTTCACGCGGTTTAATTGGTCCCCGATTATGATGCGGATTTCAATAGGCAGCATATTTAAACACACTAGTGATCGTTTATACCGATAATTTCGCTTATATCGGTCTATATATGCTGGTTCCCCAAATAACAATATGAACAGTTTGTATTGTACTACGTACTATTCTTTTTCATACTTTTTCAGATTTTCCAAGACCCCTCCAGCTATTTGCTGAAAATGCTCAAGGCGGCAGAATTGAGTATGAAGAAGCAGGATTACAAGCGTTTCCAGACAGACTGTAAGTAGATGATATGTCTTAGGCATTGAACGTGATACGGAAATTTTACAATTCTGAGCAAAGTTTGTCAAGCATTTGTCAAGAATTCATTTATACATTAGAATTCATTTATATCGGCAATTTAGGCCAGCCCCCGAGTGTACCTTTCCATAAAATGGAGTATCCTTACACCGGTAATATTGGCCGGTCCCCGAAATGCCGGTTTAAACGAATTTTCTGTATATCTTTCACTATTGCGTTATGAATTACCAAAGTTTTTAAAGCTTGTTCAATTCCCTACTCAAAGTTCGCTTTCGGCGGATTGATTGTTTGTTTAATCAAATATTTGCGAGTTTTCAGTTTTGCAAAAGCGTAAACGAACACACGAACTAATTTTGGAAGGACGGGCCGAAATACGCACAGAAATCGATGATCTCAGGGTAAGACGTTGGCTTATTTTACTCGAGTATAATTAGTATCATGGGCTCCTTTCATATCTTGCATTTGAAGAATAATTAAAGTTAATAGTATAAATCCGGCCATTGCGTAATTGTTACTGTATAATTGATGTGCGTAATGCACTATTGGCAGAGCTAATGTGATAAAGCTGATGTTGACCTGCCGAGTTACAATAGATTTCGTGGTTAATCAATCGATTATTGGATAGTTTTGAATTATCTCCGTTAGGATCTGCTGCAAACGCGAATAAAATCCGTTTGGACTTTAGAAGATATAGGATCATTCACTCACTGCTTGACCTATGTTATTTATCTACTGAGCGTGTAAAAACATTCCTGCGAAATAAATTTGAATAATTAAATTTATTGAATTTGACTATCTGTCCCAAAATGGGTTCATTGTCATATTTAAAACAACCCTCAAAATGATCACATTTCTCCTCTGATTAAAGCTCTGTTTTCAATTGATTCCTGTCTGTCCCACTAGACAACTACTGTATTTGAATGCAGCTTTCGTTTGCGCGTCGTTTTAAAAGTTTTTGTTACCCAACTAAATGGGCTTTAATTGTTGTAGGAGTCTTTGAAAGAAGCCGATAGGCTTATGCAGAAGTACCGCGAAGAAGTGGAGAAAGCAGAAACTACACCGGCGCCATCCGATCCATCCACACCGGCTGCTGTTCAATTTGAATTCTGATGTGTCGACTCAATTCTTTAGTCCAAATTTTCCGAATAGCAACAAGGAATCAGATTGAAACAGCATACTGCTTCGAAAGTTGATAGTGCTTCTTTCTATTCATATACGTCCATATAAGCTGAGAAACAACTATCATTCTTGTTGAAAAACTGTGTGCAAGAACCGAAAAGCTAGCTCGCCATTCCCAACTATGGTCTGGCTCGATTTCTTGTTACTGACCGAAGAATTTCGACTATGACTTTGTTATGTTATACAGTGATTCGAGGACACAATTGCCTCGCGTGCTTTGTTGGTCTTGGCTTTTGTGCGATAAAAACAAACGTGTTTTAACTGCTCGCTGCCTGTTTTCATTGTGTGCGTCCGCCCATTCGTTATTGGACAGAACAAAAGAACCTTTTATGGTGTCTTTCTTTCATCTCAGTGTTCAGATTTCCGTTCATTCCCCGCTGGTTCGAAGGGTTGCATAGAAAAGGCGCCAAAGGCAAAATTAAAATTGAGTTGGCTTCATATCGGGTATTTTAATGAAAGTCGTATTTTGCGGATATTATTTAGCATTGTATTCAATACAATTTTAGCTAAAATAAACGATATGAAACCGGCTCACTCTCCTGAAGAAAATGTTCGGAAAAGCGCGGTGCCTCGAAATTTGTCAAAAGCTGCCCTTATCAGGGTTCATTCAGGATGCGGATTTTAGATGTTGGGGGACCGAGAAATTGCTGCATTTTTCTCGGATTCATTGTACCACGATTTTACAGGTTGTTCAGCAGAAGGTTACCATTTAAAGAGACAGTACAAAATAATACAGTAAAATTTTCAGCATCAGATCTTTGCTAAAATTTCGTTTTTGTCAATGATACTGTGGTGAAAGGGGGTTACAGACGTGTTTAACGAAATCTCGCTCATCATCAAGGCATTGGCGCAGAACTGCACAATGAGTAAAATTATTGGGCCGGTGAAAGTAGATATGTTCCAGCTAATTAGCTAATAAAGGGAAATGCTCATATCAACCTTTGGATGAATTATGAAAGGGAACGCGATTAAGTTAGCGATCCATTGGGCCAGTTTCATGTCGCGCACTTTAGCTAGTCGTACTTTACATGTACTCTCTAACATTGTGTAAAGTACACCTAAAGTACAACCAAAGTTCACGATATGAAACGGGCCTATTGTTTCCAAGCGCTTAGAGTGATGAGAGCGGACATTTGAAAATAGCGCGCGCTAGACATTCCACGCGCGTATAGGGAGGCAGCGGACACGCGACGATTGGCTAAAAGGGGGCAGTTGAGCAGCGGGGTGCGGTCCGTTTCGATTTGCCGCGCGCGTAGTGTGACGCAGGCGGTAGTGTATGCGCGGCGCATTGTACTCTGCGTCTCGGCGAACCGTGTCGATCAATACGCTACCAAGAAATGGCGGCAAATCAAGGTTCGTTTCGCCTCCTTTTACAGCCTTTCGCATCTTCTGATTCTTATTCTCACTTTTGGATCTCTATTTTCTACTTGTTTCACTCATATTTCTGCTTTAAAATTACAATTTCTGACGGTTTGTGGGGTTTTGTCGATTTCGGCGGCCATATTGAATATTAGTTCGGACTGGTTGGGACCACCTCGCGAGCGCATTGAGAAACCGGCCGAACGTCGACTACGGATACGAGAGCGGGCCGCTGTCAATGCGGTGTGCGTTGTTGCCACGACGATCGATAATAGTAAATGCGGGCGCGCGAAACTCAAATAGGCCGCAGTCCCTATAACTGTGTAGTTATATGATGACTAAAATGACGCCTACACCTTCCTCTTTCCTCAACGCACCTACAGGGACATTTTAAGATTGATCGTGCGGCAGTTGTTACGACGCGAGGTTTGAGGGGGACATGGGGCGCGCCGCAGTCCTTTATAAAAGACACGCAGATACCGCAGAAAAAGGGATAATTAGTTACCGACTGGGAGCGGAGTGACAAGTAAAGGTCAACTAAAGTGCCAACGCATCAATTAACTCCTTTCAAGCATTACACACATTACACTTCTCAAAGGTGATCAATTTTAGCTGTCGAAGTGCATTTATNAAGGTCAACTAAAGTGCCAACGCATCAATTAACTCCTTTCAAGCATTACACACATTACACTTCTCAAAGGTGATCAATTTTAGCTGTCGAAGTGGATGTTTCTCCTGGATTATCCAGCTCGGATACGCGCGACGGTCTGGAAAATGAGGATGAAACAGCGGATAGCGATTCGCGTCTTAATTCTGTCCCCCCAATGCTCAGTAATTGTCTGGATCACGACGCGTCAAACGAGTCGCCATCGGTGTCGCCTGCAGTGGAAGACGACGCCACGGTAAAAATTGTTCTTTTTGTTTCGAGTGTCTCTTTATCTTTGATCGGGAGACGTAAATTGATAAAAGATACGACGTCCCAACAAGTACTGCTCGTCATAACTCTCGTATTTACTATGGTTATCATCCATAAAGAGCTGTGAATGGCGCAGTTTTGCTTCTTGTGTATATGCATGTTTATTTTTTATTGGCTATTAGTTAGTGTCAAATTAATTTTTTGTTGCATGTCCACGCTGTCAAATTGCTGTCTGTAGCTAAGCGCGCCTTGGTGGAAATCGCGATATCTACTCAGTTGCAGACGCCCTTTTTTGGCGTGTCCCTATTGCAGTTCGCAAGGAGTTGTTCCAGTGTGAAATATTTATTATAGTTTTGTAATTTCTCTATTACTAATGAAGTTTCAGCCATCTCAGTGTTTGAAAGAGCGCGAATTCGATCAGGACGCGCTTAATTCTGAGCAGCATTCTCCGGAAGTAGAATCAACAGCAATGAATTCAACCTCCGCCACAGATGAAACTGGTGCAGAGGGCGATGGTGTAAATTGCCGGAATGTCTCTGAGACAGAACGCTCACTGCTTCAAGAAGCGCTTAATGGTTCAAATCCATTGACAAAATCATCAGGGGACGACGTTGCTGTCATTAATCATGCTCAGTCGAAAGCGATACAATCGAGGAACTTTTCTATGCGATCCACTGCGTCGTCATCGTCGACTAGTAATAATCATGGAAATGAACTAGGATTGAACCAGGAAGCCTCCACTACTGGATTATCGAAAGAGTTGCGCGACAATGCAATGGAGTCCTGTGGGACTGAAGCGTCGACTTCAAGCAAAATGATGAGGAAAACAGTTGGGAAGTCGAACGAAGCGAATACGCAGGACACGAATGTTAGTTGCGCGTCTTTTCGCGATTTCATGAACAGCATCGCGCAGTTTAGTTTCAAATCATATTTCGTCCTAATTTCTTCATCAGTAACAGGAAAACCGTTTCGTCTGAGATTTTTATCTACGCTATTCGTGCTAAAGATACGCTTAAACTGGCGTTTTACGGTTTCCCCATTGAACTTTAGTTACTGACTAAGAAATTACAACGATAAGCACTTGGGCGCAATTGCAATCTTTTTGTCAGTGTACCGTAGTCCGCCCCCTTTTATGTTCAGGCGTCAGATTGCTACCTTGTATTTCTTAATGCTTCTTGATGGTCGCTTTTCTGCGAACTCTCGTTTATACTTCTGCCGTAGTCGGTTTTGGTTGAATTCAATTTATTCCTTAGTTTCTTTATTTTCGAGCATATCAAAATTTTCATTGCTTTGCATCCGATCTACTCATTTTTTATAGACGACTATGGATAACTGTGCCATATATATTATCTTTATTCTTTCATTAAGAAGATCTCTTTGATTTATATGTTCAGATGAACTGCTTCAAAACTGTACATTTTTTCATATACTGATTCCGTAACAATAATGCCGTTTTTCAAGAGAAATTGAATTGAAATATCCTCTTTCAACGGGAAAGCGTCTTTCTTAAAGTGTAAATGGCATAAAGTAATTTGTACCAAAAAGTAATCAAATACAGTATAATTTCTTTATTCTGGTAATTTTGGCCGATCTCCGAAATAACAATGTAAACGAATTGTAATTGGCATCAAAAAGTTGGATTGAATGACAGATATTTCAGGATCAGCAGAAGCCGAAGAAGTCAATCTCGCCGATCCCGGATGATCCAGACGTTACGATCGTTCAGGAAAAGCCGCGAGCAGCAGTGACGGCGCAGTCGCTTCTCAATCGCATCGAGGCGACGGTGCTCCTGTTTGCGCGCGCAGAGGGCAATAACAACCAGCGCAAATTGACGGATGTCATCATGCAGGCCCTCAATCAGGAGGTTCAACGCGATCCTCAGGGCGTCCAGAAGATTCTTGCCGACAAGGAACTCCGCCTCCCCACCGCTGTCACTATTCCGCCGTCGCAGGTTTGTTTCTGGGCGTTCTCACATTGGATCGGTTTCATATCGTATACTCTTGATATAGTCGTATTTCGCGAGTATTCTCTAGCATTGTGTTAAGTACGCGATATGAAACCGGTTCATTGGCACGGAGTCTGGCTTGACATATGAATACGCTAGGATTTTGGTCGTACCTTTTAGTTAATGACTATTTACAAGTAAGAACGGAGAATTGGGATAGATCGACTGAGTTCACTAATTATGGATAAGTGAACTTTTAAAGTACATATTCATTGCATAAAGATCGCACATCGCAAGCGATTCTCTCAATTTAAATTTACGTTGACCTGTGGCCGTATTCTCCCTGTTCGCCACTGGCGAGGCGAGCAGTGCAAAGCATATAGATCAATTGCGCCACGAATTTATGTTTTGCATTGCTCACCTCGCCAGTGGCGGTAGGGAGAATTCGGCCACAGATATGCCAGGAAGTTAATTTTCGATTATTTAATCATACAAGTTAAACCAGGCGTTGAAATTAGCATCTTTCCAGGTTGTGGATCTGTTAGTAGAGTACGAGCCAGATGTGACTCTCCGCCGGGTAC
>NIUQ01001690.1:0-27963 GCA_002796945.1 Plectus sambesii
AAATCACTCACAGAGCAGCCTCGTAGCAGTTTGGTCTTGACACGATCATTGCTTGATCAGCATAAAATGTTAAACAACAACGTGCTGCTACGTGACGCCTCGTCACACGATTTGGTCACGTGGGGGGTGCCTTGTCCAAACACGGAATGGGACTTAATTAGCGTGATCGGCCGGACCATCGAAATCACCCAAATTTAATCCCATCCGATAATTTCTCGCCTTACAGTATCTGTTCTTGACTTCTTATTTCTGAGCTTCTGAACACGTCAAGAATGCTATCAATCGATATTTCTGTTTTTTTTTCGATTTCATGCGACACCTAAAACTTTACTAATGATGATGAATTCGTAAATCGGTAAAAAGTTTTCCCTGAATCAGATGAGACCGTTTTTCCGAGAAACTCAAGAACGTCGAGAAACACGATCCGCCGAATTACAGGTTATTCATCAGCAACACTGTTTAAGGCTAAGGTAAGTATGCAGCCGCGCTCAGTCGTTAAAATTTACCGTGCGGTGCGCGGGCGCTTATACGGAGCGAATTCAATTCAGCGTAAAAGGAGCGTTTGTGTATTTTCGAGCAAAAGAGACCAAAAAAGTATATTAGGAAGACACTGAAAATATTCGTTTAGAGCTTAATTACTACTTTAACGGCGACAATATGCAGCACACTACTATTCAACGTCAATTCAATCCTGACCATCCAAAGTACTTCTGCTGCTGTGGCTGTCATGTGATGGTAAAGCAAGTTTTCTAATTCATATTAATGTATCTACTTTTTAGCATTCATACATATGATTAGACCATTTCGTTCTAATGCGATATTAATAGGTCTTTGAGTAGTATAACTATTTCTATACTGTTATGTGTCATACATCCGACAATTTTACTCAAAAATATTTCTTAATAATAATGTGCTCATGACCGAACTAAGAGAAATAGAGCGGTTAAGAGAAGAGAAATACCATTGGTGTTAAGAGCGCAATGCCCAGCAGGTTAGGCAGAGATTTTAATCTGGAATAAATTGTCGTCACGCTAATATTTTCTAGAAGGGTATCCTGAAAATCATACTGAAAATGAAATATGTTGTACAAAGGCCATGTAAAGTATGCTACATATTATTTTCTTAATGATTTTTTATTATAGACAGGAACTAAGATCATTGCCAGCATCTACTCGGTGTTAATAGGCCTGTGGGCACTAAAAATCCTGAACAACGGAGTACTTTGGTCAAATTATGCCTCAAACATTCTTTCTACTGCATTTGCCATCGCCTGCATTGCCTGTCTGTGGATTGGAGTACTGCATGAACGAGCTGGATATCTTATTCCGTTCATGGTCTATACGGTACTTTTGAGTTACTGTATAATGTTAAAGAAGTCCACTGGTCTCGTTCAAAGGATCGGTCATTTTCGTGTTTGCAGTGGATCCTTGAATAGTTGCCTATGCAATAATAAGCTACAATTCTTCATTACGTAACATCGTTTGTTGTAATCAGTTGAAACGGAAACGTTTTTCAGAAAATTTACTTTATTTTAAGTTGCTCACTACATCCAGCAGATAGTTACTAAGAGTTGGATTCCATATTAATTAGAAGTCTTACTTTAGGACAACCCGTTCTATTCTCACTGCAAAAATGTCTAATATGAGCGCAATCGTGCACGGGGTTTTTATTTCACAAGTGCAGGAATGTTTCTTGGCAGATTAAGTGTGTCGCAACAAACAATGATTGCATGTCCCTCGATCAAAAAAATGGAGGGTGGCTTATTTCGAAAGCCATGTGGCACCTGCATTCTGTAATATCTAGCTTCTGTCTTCATCGGTGGAGTTGGGACATGTGCAGCGCTACAGTGAATTTTGAATATGACTTATTAACAAATACACGAATGTTATATTTAGGTACTCTCTATTGGGGTAACAGTGGTGGTCTTTGTACTGGTTGCGTTGGATGTCAAAGCTTTCAAACGGTATGATACTTCAGCTCTCTAATCAATGATAAATTTGGCTCGAATTTTGTAAAGTTGTTCCTTGGTAAAAAATATAACGGAGTCCATCCGCATATGCCAATCACTTTTACCGTACTGTACCTCTTTTTGAAAAATTCTATGTACTCGAATAACTGTTTTCTTAAACGACTTTAGGTAATCTGTAAAAACTTTTGGAGAAATCTCAAAATTTAACAGGAAGTGGGCGAAAATAGGTCTATGGACAGAATGTTATCCAGGGGCATAGCTCACGAGGGTTATCGTAAGATTCCCGTTCCCGGCTCCTTACGCTACTAATCCATCAGTTATGATCATGGGTAACATGCAAGACATCTTTAGATTGTCATACATGACTGACAACAAGAAAGGTGGTCATTATCAATTTAACTTTTTTGGATATTTCTTGGTAGTGATTGGAATTGTCTGTCTGCACGTCCTGTCAATCTTCATTGTGAAGAAGACATACAGTTTTATTCAACACAAGCGCTATTCGGCCATGTATCAATTTACTCATGTTCATTATATGCAGCAAGAACTTGTTGTTGGTAAGCATCGCTGTGCTTGTTGTGTAAAATATTGATAATTCAAACATATAAAGCTCAGAAATAACCATGAACTTATCAACGGTACATCATGAAAAAATCTGATCAGCTGTACCTGTTGTTTTTTGTGAAAATGCACCAAGAGGAGCGATTTTTGAGCGCAAATGAGAAGGATGCATAAGCTGTGAATCTCTCTAGAATCTAAATGCGTTTACTACGGCCTAAATATTAAATTATATATATTAGTGAAATGGAATATACAATGATGTTTTCGAGATAATATTTTTGCTTTCTCTTCGTAAAGCAACGCCCTTCGAAAGTAACCATTGTAAATCAATATTTTCGCTCTTACATCCGCCGCATTTTGCGTAATCTAAATTACTGCCCAACTGTAAGGAGAGTTACGACTTTAGTTAAGATTATGTAAATTTTATGACTACTTTATAGAGCTTGATTTTATTTCTCCAATTAGGGAGCTACAGTAAAATTGCTACCGGGTTTTTCCGAGTATAAGCCCCGGGGCTTGTAATAAGAATTGGCACTTTTCGCGGTTCCACCTTGTCCCCAAGTATAAGCCCATGGGCTTATACTTGGAAAATTCAATTACTTCACGCTTTTTGCAGTACCAATCATACTTGTATTTTACGTCGTTTTTTCACCTTTAAAATTAACCTTAAACNACTTCACGCATTCATGGTGATCTTTTTTCGGCTCCAAATATAAGCCCCGGGGCTTATATATGGAAAGTCAAACCGAATATAAGCCCAGAGGGGCTTATACTCGGAAAAACCCGGTACATGAAGACTATCACTGAACGTTGCAATTTTATAGTGCCTAAAGAAAGTGCGCCTCCGCCCCCATATGAATGGCAGCAGCAACTCTAAATATGGTTCGAGAAAAAATACGGTAGATGATTATAACAGTATTGATTGTGCTATATCATGTCACTATTGGCTTAGTTTTCACTTATGCATATTTTTCAAGTTATTTTTCAGCGTATTCAAGTTGTTATAATGCGAAGAGATTGTATCAAATAATTGCAAAATACACCATGTTATTTGTAACTGCGTCTTCCTTTTATTATTTGGCTTGTGATATGGTAGAGCAAAATACAATTCGTGACATTTTTACTATTCAGAACAACACATTTATCTTTACCCCAGGTTTCTGTCCTGATCTGAGGTTGAGGTGTAGTACATCTATGAGGGCTGATTGCCAAATGAGCCCTTTTTACATCAGATGAATTACAGTTACCAGCTTTCATAGCAGTAAACTATTCCTTTTTTGACTGCAGCACTTTTCGAGTCAGTTTCGTGCATTTTCACGAACTCATCGCACATGACTGTTGTTGCCAGACTGAATTTTAATAATCTTATATTAAGAAGCTGAAATTCAAGTTTTTGTTATTTTCTTTATGCAAGCACGTGAAATGTTTGATTTACGAAGTGGGCTGTTTGAGACAAAATAAACTAAGGCATCATGAGCAGTTCTGAAAAATGATACATAGCAAATAAATGACTTAGCGCGGCTGCTCCTGGGGCTAAGTTTGGAGGCTTCCGCTGCTGAGAAGAGTAAAATGGTGACACTGGTGGGGAGCGTTTGCGACTTAGACAAGGTATGTGTTTGGGAAGTCGTTTACCTCGCAATGTTGATACTTTCAGTATACTGTGCTCTTAAAGAAAAATGTGTCGCGACATCGCGACTTACCTTTTCATATTCTCCAGACTCCTTGGGCCAAAATTTAAAACTTGTTTGGGACTACATCCAACTCTCCATGCTCAAGCTTGAGCCAAGCTCAGCATTACGGATGTTAAAGAAGCGATGATCAAGAAGTCAGAGACCGAATGCAGCAAATTAATCACATATAGGATTTCTTCAATAGGGCTATAACGGGGACGGTTAATGCCCTCATTCAGACATTCAAAGATTCAGTCATTGCATAGCGACGATTTCTATGTTCTTTATGCTTTGATTGCTTCAGTATTGAAACTTTAGTACAATATTTACTGTTAAATACGGCAACAGTGTGGCGATGTCCTCGTACATGGCAAAACAGCGATCCGAATTGTGTTTTATAACTACAATTATGCGCATGGAAATAGTTCGATATGCACACTCCAAGTGTAAATCCGAAGCGAACATAGAAATCGAATCAGTGTATGTGTTTCCGTCAGTGTCGCTCAGTACGTACTCTGGATTGATCAAGCAAATACAACCATGATGTTCACAGAAATGAGCTGCGACAACTTGCGAGATCTACGAACCACGCGGGTTGTGATGAACCAGGTAACGTGTAAATGAGAGTTTGAAATTCGTGGATAGATTCGGAAGGGAGTTATCTTGAGGTACATCTTATGCTTAGGGACCTTTCATACGGGAGCCGGACACTTCACCGACTTGGACAGTTCACCGACTAGGGCAGTTCACCGACCTGGACAATTCACCGTCCGGTCATTTTTGAGCGGACAGTTCACCGACCAGTCATTTTTGAACGGACAGTTCACCGATCTGGACAGTTCACCGATCCTTTTTTTGGTCAGACAATTAAACGACATGGGTTTTCACTGATAGGGTATTTTATTGCCAAGCGATGAAATGTTAAAAGCTGCAATAGAGGAAAGCTTAATGCCACTTAGCCAACTCATGCTGGCAGTTAAGTCATTCACGTGCAACTCCTCAATAGTGACTTTTAACGTATGATTTTCGTTTTCAAAGCTATTATACCGACAGACTAGCCAATTAATAAACGACAGAGGCTTTATAATAGCAACGGAGGTCAATTAAGTGGAATGGAATGGTTAATTCGATAAGACAATTTGTGACCAAGTGAACAATATATGTAGTGAGCAACGATGTTTGATGCATCTAAGTTGCTTGACTATCTCAGAGGACTTGCTCACAACCTCTCACTCTGACTTTCATTTCCTGTTCTTTCTGTTCTCTAACCTGTTCTTATGTCTAACATGTTTGTCACTTGTTCTTTTTCTGACCGCTTCTGAATAAGCTTACTAACATTCTCTCATCTGCACTAAGCTACAACGTATTTCTCAGCAGACCAATCAGTGAGGTATCGGATCGATTAAAAAACCCGTCGGTGAACTGTCCAGGTCGGTGAACTGTCCGGTCTAACAAAGCCAGTCTCAAAAATGACTGGTCGGTGAGGTGTCCGGTCGGTGAATTGTCCGGTCGGTGAAATGCCCTAGTCGGTGAACTGTCCAGATCGGTGAAGTGTCCGCGCCCCTTTCATACAGTGTTTCCGAAGACAGTCCGACGCCACTGTAGTGGCAAAATTTTTTTCTCCATTTTCTCTTGAAGGAAGTGCAAAGTATTGGGGGAAGAGGAGACGGTGACACACTTCGACTTCCTTTGAAGATATTACACCAGCTTTCTCGCATCTTGCTATGACAATATTCTTGTATACACCTTGGAGTGCTCTTATTAGCTTTGATGAGTGTATGCATAATCTTAAGGATGAATTTGGGGAAGCTATTGTAAACAATTTATACGCTGAACTCTGTTTATAATCCTGAGCAGCCTTCTGAATTTCGCTATTACGATATATTTGCAGGAAGAGTTTGATAAAAAGTATCGCTATTTGCCGCCACCGCATCCCTCAACGCTGCATCACGTTCGAAAATCAATTCGCAAATGTTACGAACCATGTACCAGCACGCAATCATTCTGGCGCTATATCGTCAGTTGTGTTCCAATTCTGGGTTGGCTGCCTATGTATTCGTGGAAAAGTAATTTGGTTGGCGACGTCAGCGGCGGGCTGACAGTTGGAATTATGCACGTTCCACAAGGTTGTTCACCGCCACTGCATTGCTCTTTTAATAAACATCACACCGGGAAATAAAATATACATACTAGCGCGCGATAAACAACATTAATCACGAATGTCACCTAATTATAAATAGCCACTATCAATAACTATGAATATAATAATGAATATAACTGTGTAGTAGAGTAACTAAACTTGTAATCAACATTTTTGATCAGCAAATTACACAATCCATATTAAGTTCCACCACGATACGGTGTTTTCCTCAAACTCTGTAATATCAACATATTATAATGCAAAATCAATCAGAAAGTTTAGTAAAATCATTTATTCTGCCTCGTTAATGATAAATTAAGTTATATTGTCATAAAAAATAACTATAATTCACCTTGAACGTATTGAAGAACGTAGCGGCTGCTTCTATTACAGAAGTTCGCGATTTAAAATTTGTAATTGCTATAGAATCGGGCCTACACAAGCGCATTCACAAGGATTTTAGACTGTGGGGTATTATTGGAATAAAGATATTTACAAGGCACAGCGAATAATTATCATAAATCGACTGGACTCTGGAATATTGTGTATGTACACTCATATAGGGACCGTTAAGGGACATTCTAAAATTTCTGTCACTAAAGGTTCATGGAGCGCACGCCGCCACACTAATTTAATAGGTGTTTGAAATATACACGTTTAGGGATTGCATACGCCGTGTTGACTGGTGTCGATCCTGTTTATGGACTCTACGCGTCATTCTTTCCCGCTCTTGTCTATATGTTCTTCGGCACGTCCAGACATGTGTCTGTTGGTAAGCTGCCGCATTTCTCATTTCCTTTTTGAACCTATATTATAAAAGTATTGCAATAGCAGAGCTGAGAAATTGAGTAATTGCAAGCGCGGCTACTGATCAGCTAATTAGAAACAACTGTAAATGATCTATCACGACGCTTGCTAATCCGTGATTACATGATTCCAGTATAGTGGTTGTTTTATTAAATAGAGGTATGCAAACGTCTGATGATTACTTTTTCAGGATCTTTTGCAGTCGTCAGCCTCATGGCGGGCATTGCAGTTAACCAACTGTTACCTAATGGCGACAGTCGCTTGTACACGCCCAGTCCCGATGAAACGATGATGCTACTGAACGGATCTTTGAACTATACCCTTACCAGTGAACGACAACTTCTACCAATTGAAGTTGCCTCTGTCCTCACTTTAACGATTGGAATAGTTCAGGTTAGCAATAATTTATGCAACTGTATTACCGTATGTCGACGGCGCTAAATTCTACTCACACTTGAACTTGACATCCGGATATGAATTTGAAAATACTAAAGGGGAGGAGGGGACGAACACCTGACCGATTTTTTTGTAAATAACGTCCATTAGGACTGTGGGAAAAGATAGCTGTGGTCAGTTCTACATCGTCCGCTAAAAAAGATTGGCGGATGACTTGGATGCTGCGAAAACGGCAATTGACCGTCAGCGCTGTCTTCTCCAGTGTTTTCAAGCAGCACCGTGATCTTATAATTGTCCTTTTTTCACGATATATTTATCTCAAAGTACAACGAGCTCGAATGTTTACTTTGATCACGCTATACTCGTTTTCAAAATACTCTTTACGATACAAAGTAAACAGCAGCCTAAGGCCTTTACCTAGAGCTTTTAAAAATGAAGGAATTAATTCGCATTTCGGCGTAATTGTCATCGCATTATTAAATGCGGAGTTCATACTCTAACGCGATTGAGACGTTTTGAATTATCAGTTCTTAACGCTCAAAAGCCTTGTGGAACAAACCTCTGGGACAATCAAAAACAGTCGATCTATATTTTTTCTCAATTTTTAAGTGTTAGCTGAGTACTTGCTCAAGCCAGTGTCGTTCCAGCTATTGATGGCAGTGTTACGTCTCGAATTTGTGGCGACATACCTGTCCGATCAGGTAGTGTCCGGCTTCACGACGGGTGCAGCCTTCCACGTCCTCCTAGCTCAGTTGGACGACCTTGTCGGGCTGAAGGTTCAACGAAGAAATGGAATAGGATATCTTTTCTTCGTAAGTGCCTTTCAAAAGAGACTCTGTCAGTAATGTTATTTCGATATACATATTTCATCACAGTGCATCAATGTATGCATTCAGTTTTTGCTTCATTATTCATATTCAGTAAAATGCGCTTAGAATCGGAAGGAAATATATTGCTCAGGATTGCATCAATGCCAGAGTACAATCTCAATAAATTCAATCGTCTGTTATTATTGAAGCGATTGTTATTATCATCTCACATATTGTTCCGTCGTCTATTTCAGCAAGTATACGCCATCGTTTCGGCGCTGCCAAATGCAAACGTCGCCACTGCGATTGTTTCTTTGTGCGCAATAATCTTTCTTTTCGTATGCAAAGAATATATCAACCCGCTCGTCGCTAAAAAGAGTCCCTTTCCAGTTCCCGCTGAATTAATTGTGGTAGGTTACCTTTTTGAAATGTCTGCAGTGCTACTGTTACTCAAAGCTAAGATTGTGGGGGTCTTATATGTATAAAAATGGAAAACGTATAAAATATAAAAGTCGATTGAATATCTTTTAGAATAGGGATTGCGTAAGATAAAATTCGGTTAAGATACGGAAACACTTGTAATAGATTTATACTTCAGTCCCGTCCATGAGTACTGCAGAAAAGATTGTGTAAACTGTCGATTTTTTCCGCGAAAAATGATTTGCAGTGACTCGGTCGATTCTTTATTTTTTTCTTCATATTTCATTTCAGGTGACCGTGGGCACAGCTGCATCTCACTTTCTTCGTTTAAATGAGCAGTACGACGTGCCAATTGTCAGTTTTATCCCAACAGGGTACGTTATTTGCTACTTTTTCGCCAAATTCTGACCTGATCCAAAAAGCACTCCACAAATATTGCAGACTACCAATGCCGAGTGTACCCCGACTCGAGCTCATTCCCGACGTACTCGGAGATGCCGTCGGAATAGCGATAGTCGTCGTCGCTATTCATGTTTCAATGGCAAAGTTGTTCGCGAAAAAGCACGGCTATAAGATTGATGATAGTCAGGTACATGAATGCAACTCTTTAACCCAATCTTACATCGTTTTATTCCTTGTCGTAAAATAGCTTGTAATTTAGAAATAACATGGTATTATTTCTGCTAAACAGCTGTCTGACTTGAGTTTTCATTTAATACCTTCAGGAGTTATTAGCAATCGGATTAACTGAGACTCTCTCATCTTTCTTCTCTGTCTTCCCCATCTCTACAGCGCTGGCGCGGTCCATGGTCAACGAAGGAGCAGGCAGCAAAACTCTAGTCGGCTTATTGAAAACTCTTTTAAACCGGACTATAAGCAAGGTACACTAACATTTTTTCAGCTTTCTTCGGCATTCTCTTGCACTCTGCTTCTGTTTGTCATTCTGTGGATCGGACCTCTCCTCCAAACTCTGCCAATGGTACGTTTCCAAGCACTATTCACCCTTAGTCGTTGCGAATGAAGTAAGAGAAAATAGAAGAAATTCTGTGAAAGAGCTCCACTGAATTATTCGATGAGAGGTTGGTCAAAAGCCAATATGAAGTGTAAATTTTATTGCGTTCTATTCATTCTATGACCGCCAGTCACGCGATTAGCGGGAGACCAAAAAGACAGACATGTTTCTAATTATTCGTTTCAGTGTATTCTGGCCAGCATCATAGTAGTGTCGTTGAAAGGAATGTTCATGAAGCTTCATGAGCTGAAAGTGCTTTGGCCTTTATCCAAGATTGACTTTGTGAGTTGACAATATTGTTTTGTCTTTAAACTGTTTCATGTAAAGCGTTTTGAGATTAGCTAAAAGCTGGCATATTTGCGCTATTTAGTTTCATGTTTTCGAAAATCAAATAAGAATTCTGAAATTATTTAAATGATCTTCTTTGTGCAGTGTAGCGGGAATATTTCTGTGTTTTCACTAGTAAAGGTTTAATGCATTGGAGTTTTGCAGTTTTTTGTCAAATTTGAAATATCCCTATTATGAAATTACGTTGACTTTATTGTTTTTCCAAAATTTGTGTCAACTTTGAGCCGTGTTTTATCATATGATGCTAAAAACGACTTCATGCAGAAATATAAACAGGAACCCAACCGCAGAGTTTATTATTATACTGTCAGTGCCTTGCCAATGAAAAAGGTTATACTCGCTACTGATCGATCAAGAAACTATAGAATGGAGCTTCTATTGAGAAAACGTTTCTAGTCTTGAGTATTATCCGGGAATTTATTTGTCCCTCATCTGTGTTCTAAATAGTTATAATATTGTATCATGCAAGTTGAAAGAATTGGATCACCTTGCATTTGTTGAACCGAAATTATCTCAAATCCTAAACTCTTCCTAAATGTTTTTTCAATTTAAAAGTTGATGCTGGGAAATGTTCCAGTTAAAAGGCGCAGCAATGAGGTTTTCTGGTTATAATACGATTCTGTCACTACAGAAAAAGCTCGTTGCAATTAAAAGTCGTAACTTGTTTTTGTCAATTTGAATGATTTGACTATTACTTTGCTTATAGATGATTTGGCTGGTCAGCTTCGTCGCGACCGTCGGATACGACGTGATGCCTGGTTTAGCCATCTCCGTTATTTTCGCTCTGTTCACCACCGTTTTCCGCTCTCAATGGTAAGACCATTGCACTTTTTGATCAGAGCGAGCTGCCGTTAGACGACGCTAATATGACCATCTCAGAGAATCTAGCCCAAATAGAAGCCTCTCAGAGTTCTTACTAAGTTTTATTTTTCAGTTTTTCTACATGCATTCTTGCGTACTCCGATAGCAGGAGCCTAATTAATATACAGTTAAAAATTGAGTCGCAAATCTGCAAAGTCATCACTGCATGACCTTATGCGAAATTGATACTCTGACCGAATTCCCACTGAAATTCTTAATTTTCAACACTCAGAAGTTCTTTGAAGCTGTCGATGTTAGAAATTTAATTTTACAAACAATTTCCTGAAGCTTTTATTAAGAACTAGAATGAAAATGTGAAAATTGTTGAAATCAAATACAAGGTCTGGGGCTACTAATAGAAAATATCCGGTCTTATCTAATTGCAGGCCACGCTGGCACTTTCTGAAGCGGTTGACGGGTACATCTGATTATCGCGACGCCGCACGTTACGCTTCAGTGTCGGAGTTTTTCGGCGTCCGCATCTTCCGCTACGAAGCACCCCTACTCTTTTGCAACGTTGATCGCTTTAAAAAGAACGTACATAAAGCTGCAGAAATTGAACTGCGCTTCAACACAGGACCATACGTCGCAAGCACAGTTCGCGCCTTTCACAAACAAAACTCGTCCAATGTTGCCATGGACGAGCTCGCTGAAGATATAGTCAAAAAAGCTACGGTATGTACACAGAAATGAAACATGATGTTTTTTGCTTGTTTTTAAATGCTTTGGGCACTCATAGCTATGAGGATTACGCGATATATTATAACTACTAACATATGACAAAACTGCGAATAGGTAAGCTTATGGCGCAGAGAAGCAATAGTATTTGCAGTCAGCTTGCAATGGGCAGCTAAAAACAATACATGTTGAATTCTTCGAAGTAAGAGGTGAATGGCGTCGCTCATTAAATGTTTTGCATTGTTTCAGCTAAACAGTGGTTTCAAAGCGCTGGTTAAAAACATAGTGATTGACTGCTCTGGATTCACTTACGTTGATTACATGGGTGTTAGTGCGATTAAAGAAGTAAGGAAATCACTTGCTTTGAAACAGTTTAACGTAAGTGAATCGATTTTCAGATATATGACGAAATGAACGAGCTCGGCGTCAAAGTCTATTTTGCAGCAACGAAAGGTAACTAGAATACGAAAAAGGTTTTTGTAGCTTGAATATCACTATTAAACTCTGTATCAGCTGGAGCATTAGGAAATAGCGGTGAATTTAAACTTTTGAAAGGACAGTATCTAACCGGCAAGATTGACATCGTTATAAGCCGCTAACTATACTTGTTAATTGAATTGATTACCATTGCCACTTCAATAAGGACACTTTTCAAATTAAAAGGGACATTATCCTAGTCAAAACAATACGTAAAATGTACTGTTCGGTTTGGAAAGTGTTTTTATTGAAATAGAAATGATACTGTTAGCACAGTGTACTACCTGCTAAAATGAAAGATTTGTGCCGCGCCTGAAATAAAAAGAACGCTGTCCAGGTTCTGCGGTTCCGAGGCAATAGATTCAAGTATGGCATTCAAACTCTCTTTATGCGATAGCCAGAATGATTGTAATGTAGCGCTCTCAACGGATAGCAGCGTTCTTTCGCGCATTTTTGGACAAAATGCAATAAAACTCTACGAAATCTATCGTTTGAGTTTAAATTGTTAGAAGGCCAACGGAAGAAGTGGGGCCTGGTCGGCGCATAAGGTAGGTGGGGTACAAGTTAAGTGCCCGTGGATGGGGTATGCGCCTCCCCAATATTCTCACACCAACCTCTACTCAAAGATTTAAGCGCACATTATTGTAAGATCAAAGGTCACAATTATATACAGTATCCGTTACAGCAACAGTGCGCGATCTCTTCGAAACCAGTGGCTTCTACGAATTAGTGCCGAAATCAAACTTCTACCCGACCATCTCCGACGCTGTAGTTGTAGCCCAGAACAGTTTAATTGCTGAAAGGTCAGTCAACTACACTTGTTGTAGCAGGCGAGCAGATTCGCAATTATAAGTAGTTTTTAGAGACGCAGTCAGTAACGAAACCATTGACACTTCGACTAATATTTGCCGCATTTTTGTCGGCCCATCGTCTGAACAAGTTAATATGCATCTGTAAAAGCTGCGCCATGCACGATGCAACTTCGTTAGGCATACAGAGTGTACGCTCGTAATTTCTTTGTCAGTACCATGAAAACAATGTTTGAACTTGCTGCGCCAAGACTCAAGTAAGAAATTAAAGAAGGAGCCATGCTAATTCGTGCTCTCAGTCGTGTTTCCCTTCAGGGGCCTGTTTCATAAAACTTTTGAGTGCTGAGAATTAAGTCTCAGTTCTGCGTAGTCGTCTCCGCGCTTTCATATAAGTGAAAGGTGCTTAGGCGTAACTAAGACTTCATTTCTCATTTCTCAACCCTCAAAAGTTTTACGTAGCAGGTCCTAAGTTTAATGTTGATACGAAAACGATATGCACTAGATCTAACTTTGTGTGCTATGGGTATCTTATTGAGGAAGAACGCTTTCTGTTCTGCCTTACTGATGAAGCAGTTCGAGTATAGGCTTCAGTGCTTTATTGATATGCAATATATATTTGTGTGATTGTTACTCTGAACGAATATTTGCGAATAAGTTAAAGTCATGGTGCTGCGAGCAGACTACACACTGCTCACCCGGTAATACACGCACAGCGGAGAGCGGCTTAGCACACACCGCAGAAGTGCACATAATCTTCTTGGCCGGCCGATGTTCACTTAACCAGTTTTCACTGTGTGTGTACCACTAGGTACAGCCGAGACTTGGGGTCAATATTTCCGCAAAAGCACATCAAGCAAATTAGTAGGGGCATCTCACTCGATAAACTTAAATAGATGATCTTTTAAGGGAGCCGAAACTAAAAGTTCCTCTGCGGTCCTCGTTTGATGAATCACTTCCTTAAAGTTGCATTTTGAGCGTGCATGCAAGGTTAATAATAAGCCCATACGTCCCTCAGAAGGCCAGTTTCGTTCCGCCTGTCCGTGTAAGTCATCTCTCATCGCTCGCTTTCAACTGATGTAGAGGGTAACGGGGATAGCGTTCACAGAGCTCCCAACTACTAAATAATTAATTCGAACAATGATACAATAGATGGCTGTCTGCAGAACTTTTGGCCGAGTATAACTTCAAACGTGGATTCGTGGTCGCCTACTCGCCGTGCAGAACGCAGGCATGTCCTGTTGCACGTCATCAATCGTTAATGCCACACATTGTGGCTGCAAGCTGATTGATTGTGCAACCTGTTGCTCGGGCTGACGCCTATCCTTCGGGCTGACGTCTGTTGCACCGTCCAAACTATACGTGTCATATTCATAATGTCATCATAACATTCTCCGTCTTTCATGATGTTTGCCAAGAACAAATATTCTTTGGCATCATGAGAACTGTCCCTAAGCTGTTTTATTTGTGGAGTAAAGTATACTTTCATGACAATGACGAATTTTGCACCAGTTTTGAGCTGTACGTTGCTCTACTAGCGATGTACTTTGCTCGCCGAACATTCAAGACTACAAAGTATACACAGCAAAATACACGTTGAATAAACGAGAAATCCTGTTTACAGCAAGCAAAGACTGAATAAATAGCAAACCTAGCCCATCGATCAGCATTGCGAAGAATAGTGAATGGGCGTTTGCTCAAAACTATCGCTAGAGAGCGGAAGGTATTTGCTCTCGCTGTCAGTGTGATTTACGCCCTTCATAGTCTGATATAGCGTGAGCGCGCGCAACGAAACCTATAAATCTTTGTGCGCCCTAAGTGCAACAACCATACAGTTCCAAAATAAATATCGCTGACCTTTGGGTGCAGACGCCGAATTACATAAATAGAACGCGTCTTTGTACTGTGCTCAGTTAGTTGAAAAGTTGCTGCTCTATTAAAATGCGTTGGAGGCCTATCTACGAAATATTTGCAAACGTGCAAAAGTATATTTAAAAATATTGAGGTGTAAAATGATATCGGAGGTGGCAGTATCATTGTGCGAAACACTTTCAACGAATTGCTAGTTTTTATGGTAATCAGTCTTAGTGAAAACATCAACCAATAATATTTACAAATATGCAAAAAATTTGACCGAATGTGAGCACTTGGTTATCGTTAAGACAATGAGTATATCTGAATAATGATGAAATAGTTTGACATGGCAGTCGGTATGTATTTTAAATTGCAGTTGCTAACATACCGTAATTAATATGAAATTACAAAACAGTAAAAAATCTTTGCGCGACATTCGCTTTGCACCTGGTCTGCGCCCCAGTATCAAAGCCATCTTTTTTAGAAATCTGTTATCTATCGATATCGGCAAAGAAAAGCGCAAGCATGAGCAAATTCGACGGAAAAGTTGTCATCGTTACCGGTAAGTTTTGTTCATATTGTATCACATTCGCAGATGTTGTTACGCTCAGCTTAGTAGCCGAAACAACATTTTAGGAGCTAGCTCTGGAATCGGAAGAGCCACAGCGGAACTTTTTGCTAAGCACGGAGCTTGCGTCGCGATCACTGGTCGAAATGCCAAAAGTCTCGAGGTAAATAGAAAAATGTGTGAATGTTTAGAGTATTTCGCAACTTTAATCGAGCTTTGATTTGAAATTTGAAGACTAAGAAAAGAGCGTTGTTAAGGGTGAGAAGAATATAATATTAAATACTTTTAACTAGCGTTGGGGGCCATTTACTCACAGCTGTTCCAGCAGCATTAGCGGGAACAGCGGCAATTTTTCGGTAGTAGCATGTGGTCGAAAATTCGTCCCGCGCAGATCACGGTTGACAATCGCTGCGTTGTGTCACACTTGAAATTGCAACCGTTTTATGTAACACATTTTTGAACAAAACCTGTGGTCTGAGGTCGTCTCAAAGACTGCACAGACGCATAAAATTGTGCATACGCATTATGACACTTTAGGAAACAAAGGCGTTGGCGGCAAAGGCAGGAGGAAAGGCTGACAACGTTCTGGTTATTATCGCCGATGTCACGAAAGAGGAGGACACGAAACGCATTGTTGCTGAGACTGTAGCGAAATTCGGCAAACTCGACGTTCTGGTAATGAAAATTTCACAGCTGATTTGAATTTTACAATACAGAACGATCTTTGCAGCATATATCCTAATTTTTTGGTCATTTCCAATTGTACATTTTGAAATCATTATTTAGAGCATCCCACAAAATCTATGCCTTTGCTCAGTGTCCCACCGTGCGCCGAGGGATTTGCACTTCATAAGCTTTAATAGCTCAACATATCACAATTTTTTGCATAATGATTTAATCGAGGTGATTAACTTAATTCATTTCATTACGTTAACTTACTGAGTCACTTTAAGTTTCTTTAATGTCTCCTGTGTTATATTTCTTAAAATATATGTTGTCCTTGACATAAAGGGACGCCTATGTAAATCCATCAATTCCATCTTCTGGCATAAACTGTCTTACAGAAACTGAATAAACAGATTATTCTATAACATTTCTGGCATATTACCGCAATTAAATTTCAAGTTGTATGCGATTCCGTTAGCAGGTTGATGAAACACATGGAAAATAAAATAAAAGGAGGATAAGGTTTTTACGGATCACTTTATATAATAATTACAAGTTAATAACACATTAACCATGATTCAGGTAAATAACGCCGGTGGAGGAACGATGCAAGGTTTCCCGGACAGCAGTTTCGCCCAACCGCTTCAAGTCTACGACTACGTCAACAATTTGAACGCACGCAGGTATGTATCGATTGTTATAACAACTGTGCCTAGAAATATAAGAATATCAGAGCTTAATGGAATACCCTCAACTTAAAAAAGGAGTATAATTGACTAGGATTGCGTCAAGTGCAGCGATCGCAATACGCAGTACAGTCGCTGATCGAATGAAATGCCTAAAACACACAAGGGTCATGACAAGATTGTGTAAATCCTTATTGTATAAGGCAAAAAATGCGCGAGTTTGAATAATGTTACATATACGTTATGATCTGATTGATTTTCTGCTTTAACTGTAGTACACTGGTTATCAGGTCGCCGACTGCGACATCCACTATATAAACCCAGTCTTATCCCGTGCTATCATATATACGACACTCAGTCAAACCGCACCTTACCTCAGAGTCATGTTAAAACTGTAGAATTAAAGCAGCCTTTGGCGAAAGCATCTGTCATAACTTAATAATTGCAGTCTCATTTCTCTCTGTCAAGAGGCGATTCCGCATCTCAAACAAACCAAGGGTAACATTGTCAACGTCAGCAGCGTCGGTAGTTTCCGGCCGGTAAGCGGTGACTGACAGAGCTTGTAGAGAGAACGAGAATGAGCGAGTTTACAGATTCCCTCTTTCACCTACTACCAAATGGCCAAAGCGGCCGTCGACCAGTTGAATCGTAATTTGGCAATCGCGCTTGCAGGTGACGGCATTCGTGTCAACAATGTCAAGTAAGTTTGTCAGATTACTCGCTCGACCATCCCGCCTATATGAGGATTTCGCAAAATATATGATGCAAAAAAGGGACACTACAGTGAAATTCACTTATAGCGGTAATTGCGGGACCGGCCAAAATTACCGGTATAAGCGAAATACCGGTATAAGCGAATTTCGCTTATACCGGTATTTTGACCGTTTTACACGAAAATACCGGTATAAGCGAAATTTTCTCATTGTTTTCGAAATATTGATACAAAAAGAATAGTCTCCTATAGCATTATTAGACGTCAGGAAGCGTAGCTAACATACGTGCAAGCTAGTGAAGTCATATTATAAATACTGAAGCAGTGTTTTTAGCATATTTACGTCACTTGAATCGATCATAATTAATCCATTTTCTGATGACAGGTCGGCCGATTCTATTACCGGTATAAGCGAACTTATTTGTATGGGAAGATATACTTTGGGACCGGAAAAAATTACCGGTATAAGCGAAATACCGGTATAAGCGAAACCGGTATAAGCGAAATTCGCCAAGTACAAAACATAGGCCGAAAGTTCGGGACCAGCCAAAATTACCGGTATAAGCGAAATACCGGTATAAGCGAAACCGCTATAAGTGAATTCCACTGTATTTGAATCATTTGTTGTCTCTGAGGAATATAAAACAATAATGCATTTTTGGTATTTGTATGACTAGCTTTGCGCCTATTTCGATGATGTTTGAGTCCATTTCGACGCCCATATCTCATCTGATAGCCGAAACCTTGATGAGATACTGACGAAAAAACCATTGCATTATTGAATAAGAAGACATAAATTAGTTAACTGTTTGTGAGCTAAGAAAACAGTAAACTTTTAACAGGGATTGATCTAATTGGACTTTATGGATTGCATTTTCGTTTGATAAATGCTCGGTGTTATTTCAGCCCTGGATACGTGCGCACAAATTTTGCTGCGAACGCGGGTGCTCCTGACGCGGCTATCACAATGGTCAGTTGCACTCTTTGTCTATCTTCCAATCGACATGTAGTCGTATTCCCGAAATAACGAAACCCCTTTCGATTCTCACAAAAGCAAATTATTTTAACATGATTCCAGTTCTGATTCCCAAAATAACGATATCAAATTCGATTCCCAGAATAATAGTTCTTTGCAGTGCAGTTCTTATCCTGTTCCAGTTCCAAGAAGATTTGTTTTTACTGCGATTACAATTTACAAATAAAAATCTGGAATCGAAATTTTTACATTTCCATCAGCTTGACAAACGCAGTTAAAACAAACTACCGTACATTTCCCTCCGAAGTAATAACTAGAGCTCTCATTAAACTGAATACCAAGAAAGAGAGAAATTGAAAGAAAATGATTGCAGATGGAGGAGCACTGGGTGAAGCCGAATGTACCGCTGAAGCGCGGAGGGGAGCCGCACGAGATGGCGAGCACTATTCTGTTCCTGGCCAGCGATGACGCTTCATACGTCACCGGCCATCTGCTCGTGGCGGATGGCGGAGCCTCCATCAGCATGCCCCCGCTTCCCGCCGAGTTTCTTTGAAAAGCAATAGATTGCTTGTTTACATTAGGCGACTGCTCTTTTAATTTTCTCTCCTCTGTCCGTATTATCTCAGCCAGTTATCATAAATAAGTATTATTGCGAATATACCTCGTAGAAAAGCTTTTCAACGTTTACTTTGTGATAGTTTGATGATGGCAAATTTGATTCGCTGTACATTTGCTGTATAAAGCGTAACTAATCATGATCTTCAAAACTCACAGCAAGATATCAGGTTGCAAAGATTTCTTCACAGCCGATACAAATGTGTATACTCGTTCACTTGGATTATGGTAGAAGATGACAAAGCCGGTCTGGACATAGATAAGAACTTCTCCACTGGGTCGTTAAAATAAGAAATCATATCCATAACCGGAAATTCTCACTAAGAGACCCCTTTCTCTCTTGAATATGGCTTGGTAAATATGTTTTAACTTAATTAATCCATCGCGGGACATGTACCATAATCAACTTTAATGGGTGTGGTTCACTTGCTCACTCCTAATTCGTTAGATTCATCCTTGTAATGAAAATAATATCATAGGGCGTATCCTCAATGCATTTTATGGATAGGCGGCGGAAAGTGTGTATTGTCCGCTTTCTGACTTTCTTTACTTGTAACATAAGCAACGTTGATGCACATGGTTAACGTTTGCATTATTTTTTGACATATTTCGAATAAATATAGCACAAATGGACACAAAGTATGAGCACTCGCGTATTAACCTGACAAACAGCCTGACTGATCGAAGAGCACTAATAATTTGGAATAACCAACGAAATTAGTTAGGACCTCCATTGCTCCTCATACTGGCATGCTAACACACTAAATCATGAAGAAACAATAATGTTAAATAAGCAGAGACTAGAGAATTCAAGTCCTCGCTGGTCAACGACGGCCAGTGAAGTGTTCCATCGATTTGGTACAGCCAAAGTAGTCTCCCAGTAGCATCACTGCATTAACCGGAAGAAGTCTGAAATAAAATGCGTTTTGGAATGTGAAAATTGGCTTTGCAAACTGCGAATGAAGGAACGTACCCTTTGAAGAAAGCGACGAAGTAGGCGAATCGAGGCAGCATGAGCATCGGTGCGTTCGTCAGAATCGCCTCCATAATCCGATCGACCACATATTCGGGCTTCAGTAGAGGCAGCAGGTTTGGAGAGCTAAATTTATTCAGCATTAAGCTTATGTAACTATGAACCGTAAGTGCTTCGGCAGTAGTGAGCAACTTTATTAAAATAAACTGGTAAAAAAACTGGCGCTGTATTTGCTTGCCTATCTTTTAAAAACGCCAATGCTAAAAGTGGCTAACGGAAATGAGGAGACCCTTAGCATAATGAAATGACAATAAAAGGTTGGATGCTTTTCAGTTTAAACGATGAGCTCGGTGTGTAATACACGGCCAATAATAATAAGCTAGGATAATTTCAAAACAACCTTTGTCTGCTGCTCAGAATTTCAAGAAGGTTTCATAGTAAAACATTTTGAAAATAACCTACTCAGTTTTCGCTCCGTTGAACATTCCAGTATCGATATAGGTAGGGCAGACGGTAGTGACGTGGACGCCGGTCTTACCGGTCATGTAGAGCTCGGCGGTGAGTGAATCGCTGAAGCCGACGGCACCGAATTTGGAGGCGCAATAGTCGGTTAGCGTGCCGATGCCCACAATACCCGCCATTGATGCGATTGAGACGATGTGACCGTGGTTCCGCTCAAGCATCGGTCCGATAAATGCCTTCGTCGTCTGAATTAAGCATGAAATGTCTCAAATTTTAGCATTTGAAACGGGGAGCGTCTGTATTAAAGCGGAAGTAATTCAAAGAGGACGCTTTTTACATTAAACTTTAATGACAACATTTTCTATACAAATTAAAGGTGTCCTTTTTAATTTTTAAAAGTATTCTTGTTTCAGTAAAAATGGCATAAATGACCAACATGCATCGTATTTAATGATAGTTCAGTCCTAGCCCCAGTTTCATCAACGTTCAGGTCACTCTGAATTCCCTCAAATGCTTGAATCTAGCCGCATTATCAGTTGAAAACATGCAGAAATGAGATTTGTGACGAAAGCCAATACTCTCAACTGTAGTGAAGTATATGTTATGAACTGGATAATTATCGCCCCATAGTCTCACCCAAAAATGAGCGTTGACGTTGACGTCCATGGTCCTTTCAATGAGCTCGTCGGGACATTCGAGAAATTTCTTGCCGGTGACGATGCCGGCATTGTTGATGAGGATATCAACGTCACCGACTTCTTTCTTCACTTGCTTAGCGACGCTCTGAATATCCGCTCGCTTGCTGCAGTCGACCGTGTAACTGTGCACCTTAAAATGATTGTCATCATGGCAGTGCTTGTGCAATAACTACGTTCAGATGAGACAAAGCGCTCTCCCACCGAGACTGTATTCATACAGTTTCGAACATCAATCAAGAAATTCTATCGTTCGTGTAGGTCGGGTGGTACTTCCTCAACCGCCACCGAAAATTCCTGAATATGATATCTGCTTATTTTGCCATTTTTAAAATAAGCAAAGATTCCGGAGAAATGGGTTCCGATCAGCCTCTAGGTGTGCAAGTCGGGATTTAGGCGTACTTACTGTTCCCATCAAACGCATACCCCCATCCTTCCACCCACTGATTACTAAAACGAGTTGTCGCGGTGAAAAATTTTGTTCCTTTCCAATCTTTGAGAGTCAAAGTTGCGAACTCACTTGAAAGATCCGTACTCCCAGTTCCCCCACGCAGACATTTAAATTAAGAGTGCAAGGCAATGTGACTGTTTACTGCCCATATTTTAAGAAAAAGCATGTTTTTCTAAGCCTAAACACAGCATGTGGTCGACAAAAAGCTTGGTGAATCAGATTATGACCAGCATGATGATTAGTCACCGCAGAAGGATGCGCAGCTCATCTAAGTTTAGCAGATATCTCAGTCAGCCATCTAACTGTAAACTAATCACGAGAACTGCGGACGATTCAGCGCTACACACAGAAAAACACACGTCGCCGATGACGTGTGGAAAGGAAAGTACGTCATATACGTAGAATCTGCTCAAGCTGACGTATCTCACATCATTTTTACATATTTCACGTAGCAGATGACATGATATACGTCAAACTGAACTTTTTCTACGTACAGTGGAATTTGTTTTTACAGGTACTTAGGAGACCGGCCAAAATTACCGGTAAAAGCGATATGCCGGTATAAGCGAAACCGGTATGAAAGAATTCTACTGTATACGAAATACTTTCCTTTCCATACCTCATCGGCAACGTTAACTTTTCTTTATGTATCTAGTGGTCATGAACATCAGCGAGGAAATTCTCTCCCTACCTCACCGCCGACTCCCTTGACCATCTTAGCCGTTTGTTCGTTGCCAGCCTGATTAACGTCCCATAGAACCAAACGAGCGCCAAGTTTCGCAAATTGCAGCGCCATCAGCCGTCCCAGACCGCTGCCGGCTCCGGTGATCAGCACAACTTCCCCGGTGACTGATTTTCGAGGCAGAACACCGCACGGCAGCAAGGCCTTCACCGAGGCAACTAGCGCCATGCCCAATATAAGGATGGTACCGTACAAAGCTTTCAGCACTTCTTCACCGAAGGCGACAAACGGGTTCCTGTCGGCTGCAAGAAATGTATGAGAAATCTCAACGGAAATATCGCATTTGACTCACGGGCGGCAAGTGGGCGAATACTGACCTATTTCAAGCCAGCTAATTAGGGTTTATTTAATATGAATAAAATTTTATTGCAAATTACGAGCTGGTAAGGGCGCTGAACATGGCGAAGCAGAGTCGTTAGCTCACTACTGAAGCAGGACATAAAAGTGACGCTGCATCGCTTTATTCAGAGGTTAAAATTAATCCGTAAACTAAACGGATATGGGGTGGAATAAAAGAGGAAAGAGGGAGATGGTCGTGATATGGATTGCTTGCTTTCATACGGAATAGTATGATTTTCGAATAGTAGCGTCAGTGTCACTTTGTTTACCATTAATTAATCATAGGAAGCTTTAAACTACCACTGATTTTCAGATATCATGGTGCAAAAACGACATAATTATTCTTTATTTGAGGCAAATCTATCAGTTCTAAGCTCAGAGAGGTCGAACGAACAGAGTTCCAAGCTAAGGGTTATGAAAAATTCTCTTGTATAATAATATTTATTTTATAACATTAAAATTACTATATTCCTGTCACGGAAACTACAGGATTTTCCAAAAATATGATCGTGTCTCCCGGCTCGTAGGGACAACGCCCAAAGGTGAAGCCTGGATTAGGAAGTTTGCCTGGGGGAGCTTGAGGTGGGTGGAGCTTCGTTCAGGTATTTGCTGTGGAACGAGAGCGGCATTTGAAACTGTGCTCCAAATAGCCTTACTTTTTGGGACTTGTTTGAGTCCTTGCTGTTTCTTGTCCACGAAATTTTGCGCGAAAGCCGTGTCTTCTTCCCATAGAGGATACTGACGTAAACATTTTACAAAAGAACTCTTAAAAATCCAACAAGAATTAAAAAAATGGCACATGTTCATTGATTTTATGATTCGATGACAAGTGGCGACGCTTGTCAAATCAAGCTCCATGGTTCTTATCAAAGGTGTTCAATAATGACAAGTGAGTACTTTTCTGTAAGCCCAACTTTGGCACAAGAATCTGCACTAAAACGTAGCCTGATCAGAGACTGAGTGGTTTTTCATATCGGGATCACTCCAAATATAACACTGTGAATATTGAATTTCACTAATGAAAATGAAATCATTTCAACGTCCAAAGAGCGCAAACAACAGAAATAAGCAAAACAACGCTTCAAATCCAGTTGGCAACGTGTAAATAGTTAAGTATTATTATTGTCACTGTGTAACTAGACTGCCTCGAGGGAACGGGTTTTCACTTCCTCCTCCACTGACAAATCAATCTTTCGTCAAGATAATCCTAAAGATCTTCCATTCGCCAGCACAGCTCATCCCCATTAGTGACTTTCTCAATTTTAAACCTCCAACTTTAAGTACGCCCACAGTCAATAATCATAGTCATTGGTGCTATGTGGTCCATTTGTACAGTGACCGCATTCAGCAGGTCTTCAATTAAATTTGATTGCTTACTCGTTTCCAACTAAATTTTGAATGCTGTTCTACTTATTTTTGTTGCTTGCGCTCGTTGGACGTTGGAAAGAGTTCATTTCCATTCGTGAAATTCAATATTCACAGTGTTATATTTGGAGTGATACCGATATGAAAAATCACTCAGTCTCTGATCAGGCTACGTTTTAGTGCAAATTGTAGTATTGAAGTTGCGCTTTTAGAAAAGGCACTTACTTATCGCTATCGAACACTTCTGATGGAAACCACGAAGCCTGACTTGACAAGTACCGCATCGTGAAATCGAACCGTAAATTCAATAAACTCGTGTCACTTTTGTCGTTCTTGGTGGATTTAGGAAATTTTTTAAAAATACATTTAGTTCGGTGTCCTTTATGAGAAGAACGCAAGATCTTTGCGTAACACTTCTTCTACAAAAAACAACACGCTCTCAAACAGGCCCCCCAATGTAAGACGATTTTGAGCATATTTTCAAATTTCCGCTCGCATGCCACAGCGTACTACTAGTTGAAACTCCTCCCACAGCAGACTTGCTCGGTGGGACATCTCTGATCCAAATTTCGTCTTTGGACGTAACCTCTACGAGACAGGAGAGTCAGCGGTTATTTTGAAACACGCTGTAGATCATAAGCGAATATTTATGAAGCACACAAGATTTTTAGAAAAATTCAGAAACTCTGTTATTGTTAATTAGCTAATTATTTTACTTGTCATTTTAGTTTGCATGATAGCGCCAGGAATACGACACGTGATTGTCTCATAGTGGTAAGAGTAAAATCACTTACTTTCGGCCATTTCTCAGCTACACGTCGACAAAGTGTGAGTAAGCGCGTGAAAGCACAGCGCACGCAGCGAAAAATAATAAGCGAGCGGTCCTAGACGAGCTGCTGATAACGCTCTGCAGTCGGCCTGCGTCAATATATTAGCAAGCACTCGCGCCGTGGCCTTTTGTATGCTCAAACAACCTGCTCTCGACCAATGAGCAAAAGCTGATCGGCCGGCCTTTCAACGCTGCTCACTCGTTAGAAGATGGATGCTCTGAGCAATCACCAATGTAACTAGACGATAGTGCAGCTTAAAGCCTGCTTTTTACCAAAGACGATGGTGGTCGGTAGACTTTGGCGTGGTCTCGCGGCGATAAGCATGTCCTTGTGTATTTACCTCACCATCCGTCCTTGTCTACGCGCTGTCTATTTTCAACTAGCTTTTCTTGAGCGTTCTGGAGCCGCTCTATCGCATCAATGTTGGTTGACACTGGACTAGCCTTTGGCTATTGTACTACCGGTCACACAGCAAACGTCTAAGTATATTATGCTAACCAGATATGCTAAAATAAAGTTTGTGAATAGTGTTGAATGAGGCTGCTACGGTGCTCGCGTAAGTGCAAAAATGTTGCGCTTAGCCTAAACTCCGACAACTCTTGAAGGCGGTTCAGCCTCGCTTGGTTTGGGCGATCATCAATGTGTTTCTTGCGATTGAGGTAAAGAACTGACAGTGAAATGAGTGGTATAGAGTAAAATAGATGCCGTTGCAGTTCAGATGAGCGCAAAGTTTGGCACTTGCACGAATACTGTACCTTTCTCATTCAAAATAAATCCCAATCCTGGTTTACATGCAAGCATCGCAGATCAGGGATGCGATACTAACAAGTTCCGTTGCTGTGCGGACAACAGAAAAGCGTCGGGGCGTCGAAAGACGAAATGCTCGGACAGTTCGAGTTCTAGCCACTGAGTGTGACGACAATCGCAAAATGCCTCATCTCATTCACTAGCAGAGAAACTGAACGCCCAAGCAACCCTATCACGAGTTAATGCAGCATTTCGTGAAACGCTCCATAAATGTTGCTTGCTCTTTAATTTCCATAAAGTTTACTTCAAAGCTCACAACAAACATCTCATCTTATTCCGCCTCAGTGGCACAGGCAATAATGACGACATAATTCATCTGTGAAACACTGAAAATGCTCTGATCAATCGCGCGGTTTCATGAACTTGCGACGCTTCTCTGGAACAGACTGAGCAGAGTCCTCTTTCGAATTACGCCCAGCACCTTTGTCGTTGTCGTTGGCGCGCTGTCGTTTAGTCTTGAAACGCTTCCCTACCGTACTCGCTGCGCCCAACCTGAAAATTTGAATAAATTCAGCCGTATTTCCGAACAGTCAATTACAATAATATTAGTATTGTACCGCATATTGTAACAATTGGCCTATTTTGGTTTTACAGACATAAAATGATAACATTTCCTTCAACTGCTGATCGTTTAATTGCAATAAGCCGTTAAGTGAAAGAGACAAAACTACTTCTGCGACATTCATTCAGTCATAGAAACGTACAATTACAATAATCGTACCATCGCATTTAGAACTCCTTTTAAAATAAGTGATAATTTTATCCATTTCATTGAAATGGTTCTCGTATTCGCATGCACAATCTTCTGCTTCGGCTTAAAAACAAGCATCCTTACCGATTGGCCATTTCGTCATCCTGAATGTCTTTGGACTCATCGAGCTCGCCGTCTTCCAAGTCCCCTTTTCCGCCATTCTTCAACTCGTGATAGTAGACCATCAACTTCTAAAGTAAACATTATGTAACAAGTAGATAGATATTAGGTAACAACGAGACAACAGCTGGATTAAAAAGGGTGCGTGGCGCTCAAGAATCCTGAAGGGTGCGTGAATCCCGAGGGTATCATTTTGAAGCAGCAGAAGGAGCAACCTACTTCGACGTCCGGATTGAAGCCCTTGAAAGACATGCGCCCGAATAAAAGGTCCTCCAGGAGATCGAATCGCTGTTCGTAGATGATAGTTCGTCTGAAAAAGTGACGATTAATTTAGCGTCATTATAGTTTCATTATCGTTGAATGCCTCGCTTGCTATTCATAACTAATTAAACGTCTATTTATAAATGAAAAGGTCCCACGTTTCAGTGTCATAACGCAAGCAATAGATACGATTACTAAATACAGTCAAAATTTTCAATCAGTACGAAAGGTCCAAAGAGGATACAGTAGAACGCCAACTTAAAGATATCTTTAGCACGGCTAGCGTCAAAGAAAATCTCAAGAAAGACGACTTTCCTATTACTAATCAAGAAAAAACCACGATAATACACAAGCCGAATGAAAAAGGCAATCGTACGCTTTGGAGCTGCTCCGCGTTGACGGGCCGGGCTGTGTGCTGTCTACTTCTTCAGAAGCAAGATATTCCTTTTGTAGCTCCTTCTGAGTCACGTCTACCTCCTCCTGATCCATGCGCCGCTTGCTGCGTTGCATGAACTAAATGTCATATGATACTATTAGGAATATAAAAACGTTGACATTTTGCGCTTATCTGTTAATCAATTAGTACAAAGCGTCAGAATTTACGCTGAATATACAGGGATGGTATAAGTTAATTGAACTGTTCCCTAATACGCAACAATCGATCCGAGAATGGGCGTTCTTCTAGCGGAAGTATCGATTGGTTTTATTTAGCATAGGGAATGAATTATGTAATGATAATCAGCATTATGACACAGGACAACTATACGACCTACCTTCATCTGAAGTACGTTTGACGACAATTTCTTGTCATCGATGGCAGACATGACTGTTTCTGTTGGTCCTGTATTCTATACCCAACTACAGTGCCTAAAAATAACGACTATTCAATCTGTCCCCATTTGCAGCACATATCCACCATCATATATATTCAGTTCGAGTAAGCCGATCCATGTTTCACGGAGCTCGCTTGGTGCTCTTAACCACCATCGTCTCTTCGATGCACTTAAAAGTTTTTCCTCACGTCAACAAATGCGTCCTTTATTCAAGCAACGCAGTTATGAAGAGCAACAGCCAGAAAGAGCAGCGAAAATTGGACAGCAGACGACACCAATGTTATATAATTAATCAAATCATAT
>NIUQ01001691.1:0-28308 GCA_002796945.1 Plectus sambesii
ACAGTGGAAACCGGATAAGTGCCCATGTTTAGCAAGCCCCATGTGCAACTTTTGAATTGAATCATGTCAAAAGTCATTAGTGCAAAAAGTTTTCTTGCCAGGTCGATGTGCAATTTTAAAGCGGTTTCTACTGTATTGATTACGTATGTAATACTAATTTTTTTAAAGTCGTAGACATTTTACGATAGATGAACCATGTAGGAATTGTCAGCTTAGTGCTTAATTGAGTGAAAATAGCGCGCGCACTCCTTCATCATGATGAATCATGATGAAGGCTTCTACTCGTAGGCAGTAATCGATAGCAAATCGGCGCCAATCGATGACAAATCGGCGCCAATCGAAGGCATATCGCCGCCAATCGAAACCTTTTTTACATAATGATCTTGTTTTGATTATGCCGCCATACAACCGTTTTGCCGCGCTTTCTTCTTCATATTTATTTGACATCGATGTTACAATAACTTTAAATGCAGTGCAGCATGCGGTAAATGCGAAGTATTATCGCGCGACTTTGCTCAGCTTTGCTGCATTGTGAAGTCTCGACATTATTAAGCACAAAAAAATACCCATTCGATATTTGATGTTTGCTATATACTTCTCCATATCTCCAACTTCGACCTTTTTCAGCTCAGCCAAATTAACTCGACCTTTTATACTTAGGTGCTGTAGATCCTTAATTTTCAGAATTACAGTCGACTCAATCAACAAGAATAGCGCTTTACTTTGATTTTTCACCTCATAAATAAAGGAAAGAATGAACAGCAAATCTTTCAAATCATTTTGACACGCATGTTCATTCCTTTTCAACAACGATTATAATCAATAGTTTGTTTCATCGCTAACACAATACTGCGGCTATCTCATTAGCAAGTTATATTGAACAAAGCATCAATTTTCATAACGCGAAACTGAATTGAATGAAGTTTTTACGACCTTATAAGCGGTATTCAATAGAGAAAATGACAGCTTGACAAGCAAACACTTTTATGAATAACACATTCCCCAAACTTGGAGAATTTATATGGCTTACATTGTAGCTGTAGGTACGCGTGGTGCTGTAGTGAATAGCGATAAAAGTCTTGGGCACTCCACGTTTGTAACCTTATCAAAAGTTAGGCGTAAGAGTGATCGTAAAAACAAGTAATTGAGTTGGGTTGGTCGATGGGCATATCTTTTACGTGACTAGTTTATAATATGAATACTATGTCGAATAGTGGGAAAAAAAACCGAGGGCAGTGCATAGGTCTTAGCTGAGGTGAAAAAGGGTCACATTGAACGCTTGTCATCTTTATCATTACCGGCGCATTTAATGCAGCAGTGTCCTCTCCTTGCTCTTCTACAATCAGTGCGTGATTATTGATTCGGTCTGAAAACAGCTAACTACAATGGCTGATGTTTCAATGGAGCAAGTTCGTCTCATTGACTCTGAAGAGTTGCCCGAAGAAGATAGCCTAACTACAGTGTATCCAAATGGAGAGCATCCGCCTGTATGCTCGGGCCCGACGAGATCGACGCAGTTGCACGAGATTTTTGATCCGCTCGACGTTAAATATTGGCATTGCTGCATGCATTTATATGTAAGTCAGCACAATTATAGCAAAGCAAATCAAAGATAGAGATATTATCCATTCTGTACTCTAGACATTGATAGCACGTTTAAAAATACTCTATAAGGAAGGGTGGAAAATAATTTAAATTCTTGAATTAAATAATCATAACTTTCCCTACGTACCATTTGGGCACGATGTATTTGCATGACTGCCTATTCCCTTCCGTAGATTAAGTCAATATAATTTAAATGTCTTAGATCAATTTCATAAATTATGTAGTGGAACTGGCATACGGTAGACATGTGTCATAAGGAGATTGATAACCGTTGCATTACTCATTGCCAGAAGCGGATTCCGCAATAGGGCGGAAACTTGATTAGGGTGGAGTAAGTGATGAAAGCTTATGTATCACCTTCAGTTTCAATAGTTATCACTGATTGAAACCTGTTACTGCTCCCTTATACGGCTTAGCTTAAATAGAGATGTTACTGAACTGAAAGGGGGAGTGAACCGGAGTGTGAATTGTAGTATGAACAAGTGTGTACCTGCTGCTACCTCATCTTGTTATAACTGCTGCTGTGTTAAATAAATCTATACTGAACCCTGCCCTCGTTAAATCCATACGGTATTCATCCTGATTACCGTATACACGGCGCCTACAGTACCCTCTACCCCCAAAACTCACGGCTAGGACAGCCTGAGTAGGAAGACTGCCAGACTCACCCCCTCCAGAATATCTGGTGCTCATCACCAAGCCATACCCCTGCATCAAGTGATCTGAGGTTGAATAGGCCATTCAACCCCACATTCACTACAATTATCATACTTTCAAATTTCCAAAAATGCGAAACTGCAAACGCGACGATCGATTTTTTCCCAATTATTTCCCAACTTTTGCTAGGCTTCTTGATCAGTCAAGACGCTTGAAATTTCGCAGTTGCAAATGTACTATAAATTTGGTGCCAGGTCATTTTGGAGTCTGATATGAAAATTTTTGAGTTTTGAGAACTTGCTGTAAATATTAGCTTGATAACTAATCCTGAGTTACAAAATACTTCGTGAAGTCACCCAATAACGTCTACAGAACAAGCCATTGAATATGATTTCTTATACATTAGCTATGAAATCCGGTCGGTCAAAATCTGAGGTAAATTAAAAAATTTTATGATAAAAACTGATAATCGGAGTCTATGAAAAATATTTAATGCACTATCATGCGTTTTATGATTGGAGCCTATGAAGCAAAATTTAATTGTCGGTTGAACATAATTCAACTTCTTTATTTAGTATTAGAGCAAGTAAAAATTAAGTTACAGTTTAAAAAAAACCATTTCCTTACAAGCCCTACAATCTGATTGGATACGTTGTTCATTAATGCTAACAAACTTTAGAATCTTTGCAGAAATGGAATATTATAATTATCGTTGCTGAAGGATTCGGATCTATAATTGGATTATTACGAATCATTCTTGGTTTTGCAACCGGTGGCATAGCCGAAGCGCTTATATTCGCTGTACTCTCTTTCTTCGGTGTCTCTATCTGGATTTGGCAGATTAGCAATTGCTTCAAATTGAAACTGCGTCCGGTTACTGGGCATTGCATACTCTTGGTAAATTGTTGTATCTTCCTTTATCTAAGTGAAGCTATCGTCCTAGTTATTTGGAGGCTTCTTACAAAGATAATGACTCCCTTTCCTTAACTCTCAGGTTGGCCGGAAAGTCTTGTCGTGTTATTGTCACTGCGTTTGAATGCGTATAACTCAGTGCATACACAACCGCTTTGAGTGTGGTTTTTCATTTGAAAGAGCAGGTTCTAACTTAGATTTTCTTTTTCAATTTTCGTCATTTTATATAATTGAGAAGGTTGGTCACTTTTCAGCGCTTTGAGTAATATTCGTTCGATAATCAATAACTATGGTAATACACAGCCAAATTCAATGCGGATTTCTGGAACTTCTAGATCTTTCTTTAAATTAGATTTTTTCTTGTTTAAATCATGAAAATCCGATCACAATAACTCATTTTATGAACCTTCTATGGATTTGCAAACTTTCGCATTTTCTTGTGTCTCTCGCACGTTTCTCGCGCACTTTGATTTACTTGTGGTTAAAAATGCGCGAGACACAAGAAAATGCGAAAGTTTGCAAATCCATAGAAGGTTCATAAAATGAGTTATTGTGATCGGATTTTCATGATTTAAACAAGAAAAAATCTAATTTAAAGAAAGATCTAGAAGTTCCAGAAATCCGCATTGAATTTGGCTGTGTATTACCATAGTTATTGATTATCGAACGAATATTACTCAAAGCGCTGAAAAGTGACCAACCTTCTCAATTATATAAAATGACGAAAATTGAAAAAGAAAATCTAAGTTAGAACCTGCTCTTTCAAATGAAAAACCACACTCAAAGCGGTTGTGTATGCACTGAGTTATACGCATTCAAACGCAGTGACAATAACACGGCAAGACTTTCCGGCCAACTTGATAAATACAGTCAACTGCGTTTATAAAGCCTGGCTCTATAACGTAACTGTATTTATAACGTCGGACTTTGGCCGGTCCCTTGAGCAACGTTATAAACACAGTTGCCTGTATGCCCGCAAGAGTATCTGATAAGTTCCATTAAACTGCTTTAGCCCGTTCAAGATAATGATAACATAGATAAAAACTCTTCCCTGCTCAAATAGTAAAGATTCAAATCAACTCTCGTTGTACCGAAGGCAACGTTTTGCGTACTGACGAAATCCGTTCTTAAAAAATTTTCATTCTGACTTGAACCCTAAAATTTATCTGGACATTTGCCTCCCCATTAAGACAAAAGATTTGCATTCTTTATATACAGATATCTGCGTGTGTGTGCAGCATGTGCATTTGGTAGCAAAATTAACCGTCCATGGTCAGTATTCATAACTGTACCATGACTTTCACGAGCAAAATGTTCATTCTTTTGCGCTTTTAGGCGTGCTTATTCTTCTACTTTTTCATTCTTTCGACTTTCTGTGCTGTCGCTGCAGTGACAAACTCGAATTGGTTCCAGTATATACTTTTACATCCAGGACCAAAGAATTGTACAGAAACTATCACGGAATGCGAATTGAAGCGTAAGCGCCCGCTGAACGACAGACTGATGGCTTTTTCTTGGAAGCTATAATACTGTTGTTTTCATGATATAAATGAAAGTGTAAAATTTTTACCTTTCGCAACAAAATTGCGAAATTTTAATCGATCTTTTTTAATTTTTGTAACACCTTGTAAGTTCTCTGTAATTCGACGACATAGTTGCGAGCCCATTATTTGTTCATCTTATTTACCCATTTATCCAGTCAACTCACCATTAAATCATGGATGCGCGAGACGATACTTGTATGCACAGTGTCCGTTTGAACCTGTACTTGTTAAGTTGCATTAGATTGTCGGTCAAATCGCAAGAAGATTAGACGGGCAAAAATCTCCGTACCCTCGTTTAAGTTCTAACACTTTATTTCCTCGAATATTTATAAGTAAGGGTGAACATCGAAAATAATCAGCCTGACAGCCAATCAGTCTACGCATCGAATTAAATCAGTAAAAATTTTATTTTTGTCAATATTTGTTGATGTAAACCGTATATTAGACTCAAAAGTTTAGAGCTGGAAGAAAGAAAGCAATTTTTTATGATTCGCTTTTTTATCGAAATCTTCACGACTGGCATTTTTGCATGGACACTATTCATAACGAGCAAGTACCGCTTGTTCTTGGTTGACTTGAACAAATATTGCAAGGATTTTCGGCAAATATTGAAAACAGAAAGTGCCGTTCAATGCACAATCGATCGTATTAGAGACCAAATAGCTGGTGGTTACCAACCGATAAGAGCAAAAGATTGGAACCCATATGAAAAAAAATACTATATTCGCTTGGGATGCTTGTATACGCACAGCAAGGTATAATATTACTTTAATTTAGTTTTGAGTATTCATGGAGTTTGTGGGGGAATAGCGCCAACATTTTTATGAAATATTTTTAAGCTGAAGTAGAAATTAAATTCAAATTATTACACAAAAAATAAAAAACCTTAGGAACTTTAGGTCGGTTATTTTGATGATGCAATGTGCGGTGATCAAACCATATCAGACCATATTTTGAAGGGAATTCACAGTTTAATTTGCGATGCACCTATCAGTTAAATTCCCACGCAATTAATATATAGATGAGTTAAAATTGCGTTCGTGCAAAAAAATAAATGTTTAATCATCCCTGAATGGCACTAACGAGCAACACTTTGAACATGGGGCTATAATTATTAATACTTATTCGTAAGTGTTTCGAACGTTCAGTTTTATTTCTCCGTTACTATAAATACTACTCCCACAACTGTGCATGAGATTATAATGAAATGCGCGTCGTATTACCAATAGTGGAATTTTATCACGACCAGATAGGGAATCGCGTTATGCTCTGGCGCTAAATTTTTAAATGTTTACAATTAAAAATGCTTAGGTAGAATTATTCACAACTTAATTTTCATTAACTATAGCAAGACTTCTATACAATAGGAATGTTTCAAATTTATTCGACGTCTCAAATTTATGTGGAAGTCGGAATTTGAATGGGAAAATGTGAATTTGGCGCTCTTTTGGTTGCATGAAATAGTAGCATAACTTCTCGAATTTCGCGGATTAGTCAAATGAGCTTGAAAGTCTGAAATAATATTTGTTGGAAGTGTATGCATTTTTATGCCCAAAGCTTAAATCTATTTCCATGTCTGTTCTTGTAGATTTATTTTCAAATTTCAGTACATGATTGCTGGTTGCACTATCATCGACTTCTTCGTTGCTTCGATATTTGCTCTCAGCGTGTTGATCACTAACACGACAGAAAGCGATAAATTTTTTACAACAGGCATATACGTTTTGTCTCCTTCATTATTTATCGTTGATTTTTTCTTACTGAACAGCTACCGATACAAAACAACGATTTTCATGATTCCACGTTTCTTGCATCAGGTAAATTAACCTAAATACGCCGTTTCAAAATACAGGGTGTCTCACGAAGGTCCCCCGATTTCTTTTTTTCATAAAATGTGCAGTTGTTTACGAAGTTTAACAAAACTTGGGCACGTCTTAGAGACATACTATATATTTTACTGGCCAAGTTTCATTGAATTTCAATCAGCCAATTACAAGTTATACAACTTTTGGTTGGCTAATTGAAAGTTAATGAAACTTGGCCAGTAAAAATATATAGTATGTCTCTACGATGTGCCCAAGTTTCTTTAAATTTTGTTTACAACTGCGCATTTTATAAAAAACTGAAATCGGGGGACCTTCCTGAGACACCCTGTAGTTCAGAAAGATGTTATCATAATTCATATTTCAAAATTTTGTTTCAGATTATATTAGCCGTATTTACTATCGTCAACTTCTTCAAGTTCGTAACTGTTGGCTGCTGGATGTTTGCTCGAAGTAATTACTTATCAAATCAATCCGAACAAAATTTAACTTTTTTGAAATAATTAAAATATTTTACCGGTTATTTGCTGATTTTGATTGACGCTGCTTTTGTAGGTCACTAAAATGAGGGTTATGGCTAATAATTTCCTTTCTGGGAATGAGAATTTAGTCAGTTATAAGTAGTGCGAAAGACTGGATTGTTATCAAGGTGAAAAACTTGGCCCTCAAACCGATTCTACCCTCATAGAGACATCCACTGTAAAATATGGTATCGTATCCAACTGACCCGCGCATATCACTCGTAACCCACAAGTACAAACATTAGCATACCAACGTTTTGGTTGAATGCTCTCTTACGCGCTCCTTCAATGACGCTCAGTTTTCGATGGTTTTGGTTTTAGCGTATAAAGCGGTGGTCACAATGCGGCAACATTTTGTAGCCGGGACACAATTGTGGCCCGGCTACAAAATGTTGCCGCATTGTGACCACCGCTTAATAGTTAATAACAGTTGATAGATTTTGGCAGTTGATAACAGTTATGAATAAACTGAATGCTGTCATTTATTCTAGTTTAGATCCATTTTGTGAGCATCCTGATTTCCTTATGGCTCTCCTCCAATACTTAGCGTTTGCTGTGGCTGCATTTATGCAGTTTTATTCGACAGTGACTTTGCTGCGCTTCTATCATTTCATGAAAGATCATCAGAAATATGGTGTTTTGAAGGAGTCATTTTGGGATGGTGATGAGTTACTTTCAGAATATGCCTTAATAGATGAAGATTCTAAGACAGCGATACAACATTAAGGAAGCGCATTTGATAGCTATTCAAATTGTGATCATACCTCATTTGCTTGCCTTATTTGCATCTCATGCCTGTGAAATCCATGAGGCGCAGTATCTCATGTCACAGAGAATATTGATTTAAAATAGTTTACTGGTGATTAAAAGTAAGCAAAGTATTGGTTTAAAACGCCAAAAAATTCTATAGTGCGTTCAGTGATCGGCTGCTATGGGCTAAAATAGGATACCTTGCTCTTAATATGTGGAGTATAAATTTTATCCATTCATCTGACCGACGACTAATACAGCATATTTCGATTCTGTAACATGCATGAAACGACAATATCGAGCCTTTGCAGACCGATCGCTCTTGAAAATAATCCAGCCGAAAAGTCGAAATAAAGGAAACAAATGGTATAATTTCGGAAAAGCGGAAACACACATCTGAAATACACATCTCGATTCGTCGATCTGAGCATGAGGGCGCTTCCCAACTACCAAAACACTCTACCATAGCAAAATTTTTATTGTACCGCAATAAATGCAGTTTATATAGACATACTAAAAGAAATCTTTACCGATAGTGTGCCAAAAAAATTACCAAAAAGGGATGTTTTTTATACCCTCCGGTATGTAAATTATAGCGACAAGATTCCATGGTTATGATTTCCTTCGTATATGGCAGATGCAAATATCTGACGGTGCTACGCTAGTTATTTTTGAGTATTTAAGCTCGTTGCATTGCCGAAGAAAATTTTGTTCAAAATGCAGTAAGGATGAAAATAATAAGTCGCTGCTGTACAATATATCTAAACCGGAAATTATACAAATCAACGTCTTCACGGTTATAAACTGATGATATTGCACCTTTAAGTTCTGCCCATTCCAGGCTTTTTATCGCTCTGGTAAGTAGGCGTGTATTGTGACAAAAGATCCCTACAGTCACCGCATTATGTTTACTTTCGCTCTTCTTATCGCGCGCCATCATTTCGCTTTGAAGCGACATTGAAGGCGCAAAGCAGTGCCTGTACGACTTGAGCCGGACATGAGCACAGTCTAAATGGCTTTGAGGGGAAGATGACGTTACTTTTATCGATCTGAAAACTCTATACCCTAATTAGTTTCCAAAATTTTATTCTGTCCCTCTTAACCTGTTAATCATAATAAATTTGGCTGTAGTTTTGAGTTCCTACCCCTCAGCAATCTTCGCGTCAGATCATCTATTTGACTGTTTTTATGTTGGGCTATATCTTGAACACCTCGTGCCCATGTTCGAATCATTCTAAAGATTGAAGAAAGTGGGCCTTGAGTTTTTGTTAGCAAAACACGGCGCCGGTCTTTCAACAGCAAGCGTCATTCATGCAAATCATAGGTATGATGAAAGTTTTTCATTTTTCGTACATTTAAATTGAGTGATCTTTGTGGCTCAATTCAAAGGAGCCACAGGCCGCTTCCCTGAGCAAACTACATGAAATATATATTGAAATATGTTTCAATGATTTACCAATATTAAAATGATTTAGTTACAGCACAAAAGCAATTTATACAAAAAAAATTACGACTCTCTTTATGCTTATCGGTACGTCTCTTTATCAATGGATGTACGCAAAATGAGATAGCGAAGTTTTTTGCTTTCATCAAAACTTTTCGTCGATATTCCATATAATGGAACAGGCTGAATATGGAGCAGTAATTAGTGGGATTGGAAAGAGAGACCATTGAAGGGTTAATTTCGAAACTTTCAAAGAGCTATATATTGCTAACGAAAATTGGGTACCGTGATCATTCCGAACATCGCAAACCTCATCTGTCTGTCGGTTCCTATTTTTGTCTGGGGTTATATGCTAACAGCCGCAGCAGATCAACCTAATCCGAGTAGAAAACGGGCAGAGGGTGTTCTGGTTTCATGCTAAATTAAATTGCGTTCACATATGAAAAATGGAAATATGCATTCAACAAATTGAAGATTATGGTAAATTGGGACTATGAATCCCAACAGGAAATAGTAATGCCAAAGTACGTGGTCTTCATCTGTATTGCTGCGAATGGCTTCTGCGGAGCAATAGCAGTGAGAAAAGCTTGCTGTGAAAGAAATATAGAGTGAAAGACGTTGCAGATTTTCATAAATAACCGTTAACCTGCGTCTTCGATATTATGCCGTTTAAAACAGATTTTCAGCGTTGCTCTTTGTCTTTTCAAGTGTCACCGCACTGGTATTCACGACCGAAGTGATGTCAGCAAATCCCGTCGAATGTCACGGACAAATAAAGCTGCGCAATGTGCATTTTAATTTTAACGATATGTCTAATCGAATTAAACTTGTGCATACGGTAGAACGCAAATACCTCTTCTGTAACGGTTCGAATAACTTTCTTCGCATTCTAACCAATATAATACCCCACGAAGAATATTACTTAAGCATAGTTGTGCACAGATTTGTGTCAAATACTGAAAGACATGTTGATTTCAAAGAAAACTACACGGGAGTTTGGATGCGACAATACACAGGAGAGCCTTTAGATATTCATCCTAATCTCGAAACATTCTTAATGATGTAAGTTTTGTTAATGATGTTAATGATTTCTGCTATGTACTCGAAGCGAAGTTCATAGAAGTTCCTTATTATTGAAACATTCTTAAGCATTCAAAGTTTAAACTTACCAAATGGTAATTGGCTGCTGAAAAATATGTATGTGTATCACAAGCAAAGATTTTAGAGCAAAGCTTTTACACATTTGTGGAGCAAGTATTATTCAAAAATAAATATACCGTGAATAATAAAATATAGCTCATACCAGCGAAATTTAGTGCATATAATTTTAGGTCTACGGAGTTTACTTATATGCTAGAGATTACTATACCTATTACTCTTACATCACTACTCTTAAGCGCAATTCATTTTAGGTGCCCTTCGACAGCCAATATCAACAGTAGCAGTGATAAACCTTGCACTTATGCATGGGAAGACGGGAACAATGAAGCGTTGCTCATTTTTAATTCAGATACCAACAATAGTTTTCAGATTGAATTCTCCCTAGTTGGTAGGTGCTTGTTTGCCTGTTCTTTTTTCCCAACCAGCTATAGCTTTAAATAATTAAAAAAATAAATCTTTACTCTTTAAAGGTGATATTAGGAGAACCTATTCATCAAGTATTGTCCCCGCAAACGCTTGTGGCACCCGAGTCCATTTTATGCAATCTGTTCAAAAGTTAGCAGGATACGATATTAAGCGCGATTTAAACTTCATTATGGGCATTATTAATTTGAGGCTGAGGGAGAATTCCATTTATTAAAAATGGATGCACAAAATAAGCATTTGGCATAGGAGAATCTTAGAATAATGAAACAGAGCAAAAGCATCTCGTTTTTTCCGCGAAAGCTTCGACAGCTTGTTGCAAATACGAAACTCCGCCCGCAGACTTATGACACAGGACGCTCTCGCACTTGTGTTGCATAGCAACAGAGGATCAGTTGCCATGCAACACGCTACATTTAATGATCAGGTTTTATGTATTTATCATCCAAATTCGGTTCTGATTCTGATCTTATAATACCCCAAAATTGTACTATACAGAATATGTGTACCCGGTACTAATAATCCAGAACCGGAATCGGAACCTTTAATTAATTATTCGCGCTACTCACATAAATAGTCACAATGATACATATAATAGGTAAAATAGGTTACAGCCTCTTATTCTGTAGGCGGAATTTGTGGCAACAGTGGCGAAATGTCACGGCGCGTGTAAACGTGAATTGGCACAATTTCTTGCAGAGTTCGCTGTTTGAACGCAAAACTCAATTGATCGACAGGGACCCAAGATTATGCGCAGTTTGCTTGAAATAGACTCGGGTGCCACAAGCGTTTGCGGGGACAATATCGTTTATTATTCTATAACGTTACATATTTTCCTTCATGCCTATCCAATACTGTTCAAAACAGAGAGTTCTATCGACCGCTCAGGAACCAATTACAATTAAAAAATATGAACTGTATTTGCATCATAAGAGAGACTTTTTCTTAGCAATGAGCATTATCGAGCTTCCTTTGGCACAGTTTGCAAAAAGGTCTCAGATTTTGATGTAACTCTACATTCCGGAATAATTTAGGCAGAGATTTCCGAAAAACGCATCAGAATTTTTCGAAAATATTTTCGTGTCGAGATATGGCGGAAAATTTGAATTTGAGCAGAAACCTACAGTAACAAAATTAAAATCCTTACACCCATGCACGATTCGAAAGTAAATGATGAGACGAATCTGAAACTGATCAAAATATTAAAATGGTGCAAAATTCAAAAAGTTATGCTAGAAAAAATCGGGCTGATTTTCGCATTTTTCGGCACAAACTTGGTGAGATATTGTAAGCTAATCCTGCTCTAGAATTGTTCCCCTAACTCTGGGCTATCCAACGGTACCATAAAATATTTATATTTCTGCGCTAAAAGAATTTTCTATATCAGCTCAAAGTTGACCCATGCCGAAATTATGATATAATTAAGGTCACAGAAGTTCATGATGAGGCCTCTAAAATCAGTATTTCTATATGCCACTTGATTGGAAATGATGAGAGAAGTCCATAAATGTGCACAATTTTGAAATCGGTGTTTTTTAACTTTCAGTTTTCTGCATTATTGGCAGGAACTTGGTCGGATTTCCTGTAGAACTTTGTTTTAACACAAATTTTTTAAATTTTATGGCACCGTTGGATAGACTAGAGTTGAGGGAGTATTCCCAGGGTAACTTTTGCTTTGAGTGTCTGACAAAATTCTTACTGAAAAATGCGAAAAACTAAAAAATGCGCCAATTCTTTCCAGAATAATTTTCTGAATTTCGCACCGTTTTCTAAATTTTGATCAGTTTCAGATTCGTCTCATCATTTACTTTCAAATCGTGTATAGATGGAAGGATCTTGATTTCTTACAGTAATCATCTGATCAATTTTTAATTTCCCGCCATATCTTGCAACGAAAAATAAGTTCAAAAAATCCTGATGCGTTATTCGGATATCCCGACCTGAATTACCCTAGAATGTACAGCAATATCAAAATCTAAGACCTTTTTTCGAATGGTGTCAAGGCTCTGTACAAAAAGCTTGCTGCTTGGAAAAAATTTCTCTTAAAGTATTTATATCAGGGGCCGGTTTTTCGAAATGCCGGGAAGACGCTGGATGCGCCCGAGATAAGCTTACCCTGTACCCGAGTTCCTTGAAACATTTTTGCGCTGGGTACGGCTACTCTGGGAAGGCTTTAGACGCCGCGAGACACCCTGACTCGAAGCTGTGGTGCGTCGGCCGGGAAGTGGATTTTAAAGATTGCATTTTGGTGTTTTACGAAAATGAATGTTTTTATTGAATTCTATGATGATTTTAATGTTTTGGCAGAGTTTTGTTGAATTTGGCGCAGCACTTAGGAAAATCGAGAATGATTTTGAAACGGCTCGTTAAATCAATTTGTTATTTATTAACTTTGCATAGACAGAACGGATTCTCACAATTTTGGGTTTCTTACAATCCGCGCGCTCTGAGAATTGATTCTGGCATTAAAACATGCATGTGCTTTGAACTCTGAATGACATGAAATCGAAACTTTTAAAAAACACCCCTAAAATTAGTGGGAAGATTTAATTGTCCCAAAATTTTTTGATCTCTGATACTGCACGCAATAACATGAATTTCAATGTTTTCTAGGAAAGGGTCGAGCGACATTTCCGATGTCATTGATTTTCGGTTTCATCTTCACACTCTCTATGGTCTTCCTGTGTAGCACTCTATATTTGCAAATCTGTGATGGGCAGCAAAAAGAAATTCCAAGTGTACCGTTAACGCCGAGAGTGGAAGATAATGCCATTGAAGGAAGCATATCGACTGAGAGTCAGCTTCTGACTTTTGCAAATACAAGATGAAGAGAAAATTTGTGAAGAAGATTTACTGTTTTTTATTTAAAACTTATACGAGCAAGCAATATTGCTTACGTAACATATACAGTATTCAATATCGTGGACAATGTTAATTTAAAATTTTTAAAACCCCGAAAGGAAGCGTTTCAAAAGGTTGCTGAATATAGTATTTCCACTTTAATTAAGACACTTTATAGTACAAAGAGAAACAGTCTGTAATAAAATTTGAAAAATGATCTCTTTGATTTTGTAGGTGTCCTTATCTTTCAAAGTGGAAATAGTATAGATGCGTCGGTCCACTGGGCCTTGGATCCGATTACTGTACACCAAGCATTTTTGCCAATCGGTGCATCGGACCGAGACCGGGAGCGATCCAGCTAAACCTTGGACCGGACCGTGAACCGAACCGACCTCAAAAATCCTGGATCCACGCATCTATACGAAATAGTACAGAGCTGACATATGCATGCTTAAGGTACGAAAATATGTGAGCACGATTGCAACCAAATATGCCTTCCCCAGCCATTATAGAATCAAAATATTGGTTACCGCCAAAAGCAATGGAAATAGTTTCGAGCAGCCTCAAATCTTATTCTCAAGAGCCACATATATGGGAGACGATTCAATAACTTTTTGTAACTGAGCAACCGTGTGCATGCTGATAACGATTGTTGTACAATCTGCAGTTTGGTTTTCTGCCAAATTTCATAATGATTTTCTGCACGGCTGTCGAGGATGAGGCGATTTGTATATTCAATCCAGCAAAATGATCGAGTATAAAAAATTAACTACCGTATTTACGGATATAGTGGCACTGCGCCACAATTATTTTAAACCCTCTCTGCAGTGTGCCACTATTTCCGCGTGTGCCACTATTGCCGTAAATACGGCATATTAGTATAAAATTGGTTTTCTTTGACTATTCTTTAATCATTAGTGGTTAAACTGAATAAACAATGCAGTCAAGTAATAATAATAAAAGCAAATAGGTTATACGCAAAGAATAAGTCATAATGTTAAAACTGTGTTGGAGTCGCTCGACGCACCTTGCGGTAAAAGACGAATAGTGGTCAAAAAATCAATTCTGAAGCAAATGCATGCATACAAACTAAATACTGCAGCGGGAATTATGGTCGCCGCATACGACCAAAATAACATTTTCAAAAACACTACGACTATGCAAACATAATATGGAGAAATTATATAAGTTAGAGTAAAATTTAGTTTTGGGTAACGATTATATGAACAGGTTCTATGCAATAAAGAATGCATACCAACGCAAAAGAGTAACAATATAGTTAAAAGGTGGATCGCCCATGGTGTAGGAAAGTACAATGTATCAGCATACTTCCAATATATATATACAAAAATGACTCTGAGAAAAATATCAATCATTATTCGTGCCATTGCATTCATTGTGAGTGATTTGAGACATTGTAACGGTCCGAGAGAGGCAAACAAGAAAGCGTTTTGAAGCACTAGAAATAAATGAAACACGCAAACGATTGTCTCAATTAATACTTCACTTATCTCTCCACGTGCCATTTGGCCCTTCAGTTGAAATACGATAATAAGTTCGAATAAAGTCATCAGCAAAAACGGAATTATTTTTATCGCAATCGTTCCCCATCTTTTCGTGGCAGTCAAAGAAAACATCTCGCGCAATAAGTTTTCATGCGTTTCTTTTCGAAGAGAGTTGCTGTAAATGTAGTCGTCTTGATTGACAGCGCTCTTTACTGGTCTCTGACATCCACCCTTCCCCTGTTCAGGAATGCATTCAATCGTCTTGACGATAATCAGACGGCTGATGGCACGCGAGCAGGATACCACAGGACTTGCCAGAGACTTTGCATTGGGGCAATTGGACGGATCGACTACGAACACTACGCTCCATTCATAAGACAATACGTTAACGCTGCAATCAATGGCCACGACGTTAGCATGATTGATTTTTTGAGCAATTACGGAATCGGCGCACAGCTTTGTTCCGTCCGCGAATTTTACATTTCTTTTTTTAAAATACTTTTTGAGTTGCTGGATTTGGGCGAGCGCGGGCTTATGGGCGACAATGATAGCAATGTCGTTCACTTTCATGGGTAGAACCTCATCATGTTCAAGAGCATTCCCATCTGCTAAGATTTCCATAATTTTTTTAATGATTTTTTTCTCCTGCCTCTAAAGTGCCTTTTGCACGCAGTATTTCCACTTTTTTTCCACTAATTTCATGTCCGCAAGTAAGAAGCGAATCTGGAATAAAGCTTCTGTGAAAATATTTGAAAATGTTTACGGTATTTCGTACAACTTCATTAAGCTCAAGATACTCGTAATGCTCAATACCCAGTCTTTTTTCTAGAAACTTCCTCATCCTTTGCGCAGATGTTGGGTCATAAGCTTGGCCAATCGTTATGGCGATGATTATTTTTAAATTTTTCTCCTGTTTCTCCCGAGGCAACCATGAGCCAGAATAATCTTCGTCAGCAAAAACGTAGCAATTACCCTTTAATATTGCATCAATGGCTTCACTGCGCAAAGGATTAATTAAAATAGGGCGCTTTTGCGCATCAAGATTTACTTCGAAAAATCTTTTGTAGCTTTTGGCCATTTCATTTGTTGGAACAAATAGTAGAACTGTTCCTTCTCTATCGCCTTCAGCTGCTTTCTTTGCTAAAATCTTGATCAGTACCGACTTCCCTGATCCAGGTGGACCAAAAAGAACCAAGTTTTTTGAGCTTGTTTGTTGTTCCGTAGCCTTTTTAAAAGCTAATAATTGATTATCATTGAGAAAAATTGTCTTCTTAGTTCTGTCATGTTTGCGACGATTCTGGTCGGACATTCGGTGTTCACCGTTTACAGCTGTAGAAGGTGGGGCAACAGTGCTGTTCGTTCCAGATGAGCTTGGTTCATCTCTCTGTTGAACGCCACTTGACGCAGATGAACTTGGTCTTGGTTCACATTCTTGCTCGTTATCTGAAAATTAAAACGCAACATTGACGCCGTAAAATGTGAATATAGCTTAAATTTTGAATTATAAAATGACAAAGATATATCGCAAAAAATGGCAGTGGACATCTGTGATCGATATGCCCTTCACATACCACTAACAGTTTGCAGCATTTTTGTTACTATGCAATATGAGAATAAAAAGATTCAGGTGGAAAAGGTCGAAGGGGATTTCCCCCTCGACCTTCTCCACCTAGGCGAATAAAAATAATGAGATATTGTAAAAAGCAACTCAAAAAATCAATTCAAAACATCCAATTTGCGTTAATGTGAGCGCAATGCATTGTGAGCTGCCGATCAAATGTTAATTTTACTTTAGCAATACTAGCAAATTAAACATTCAAGTAGACCGCAACTAGGCGACGTATACACATTTATTCTAGCCCTTCCAAGCTTTTTAATTGTCAGCACTGAAGCAGTATGGTTGCCCCATCAATCGACAACTTAGGATATACCCTTAAGTCAGCTGTAAAACTGATTGCAAAAATTGGATGCAAAATTTTCATTTTCATAAAGATCTTGCTCAAAGCAATCCCGCTTATTTCTACTAAGGACTATTTCTATTATAATATTGCTACAGAAGAACTTCAGAATTGCAAGCGCGGCGATTAGAATGAAGACAGAATATAGCCGAAAAATGATTAATCATTGCGCTTGCTATTTTTAAATATCTGTATGTGTCCGATATTGATACATTTTTTCACTGCCCATTCTCTACGAATTTTTTTGATTATTCGATATATCTGTACCTCTGTTTTCTTCTGCAGAAGATTGCAATGGTCTTGTCTGGTGACTATGGTTGCTGTTGTATTCTGAATTATTTGGACTTTCAGATACTTGCGGTGCTCTGTTTTGAGGCGGTAAGCTTGGTGAGGATGAATTTTCGTGCTTAAAGCAAAATTTTCTTTCAACTATATCCCTAGCATTGTCACCTCTTCTCTGAGAATAATGCTCGCTGATCATTCGATTAATTTCCATTGCGTTTGTTGATGATGATGTGAACTTTGCTGAACGATAACTGTAGATTAATGCAAGAAAGCGACGAAAATTGACGTCAGAAAAAAAATTTCTTTCACAAGTCAAGGCAATTCGCTTCTCCCAAAATTCTTGAAAAGCGCTTGAATTAGCTAGATCCTTCTGGCTCAGCACAAGATCATGAATCTGGACAGATGCTTCTCCTATGGCGTACGCAACAGGAACTTTGAGTGTGGTTTTAGTTGATTCAGGGCTTGAGCTCTTTCCATTTTCTTCTTCTGCGTTATTATCATTACCGACCAAGTGGACTGATGCTGACGTCTGTCTCTCTGCACTTTTATCAACTTTTGTCTCACTTCTCGCTTCCACAGAATTGTGCTGAGAATCGGAACTTTCCTGTGATACGAAAAATTCGACCCTTTCAAAATTTCCTATATCAGCAGCGTTTGGGAAGCAAAGCACAAAACTAATCGCTTCACACAAACATCGAAGATTAAGAGGGTAAATTATAGGTCCATCTTCTCTCAGGCAGTCGGTCTCAGTTAAAATGTGGTACACTTCGCCCAGTCGACGAATTGTTTTACTCGATTGTGTTAAAGTTTTCTTCAATAAATTTGGGATGTAATTCGTCGCTTTACTTTCCAGAACTATCATTCCACATTGAGGATGGAAAAATAACGCATCAATTTCAAAACCTTTGTCGTCTAAATATTACGATTTGTTAAAGTAGGCAAAAATATATATGCGTTCGGTTAGATGTTGTTGCATTTCATAACCGATAGTTGCTTGCTAGTATGACGCCAAATATATTATCAAATTATATTAGATGCAATGTAAATTGTAAGACAATAAAACGGGCAGTTTTTCCTCACAACCACTTGTCCCTTGTTTTGTTTGGGTGGTCACCAGTGTTGTAAAAGTTAAGAATTTTCCAATTGAGTTAGTTATAGTAAAGTTATAAGCTCAAAAATTTAATTGATTTAGTTAAGTGAAGTACTCAAGTTAGGCTAAGTTATTAAAGTTAGAGTAAAGTAACCTTCGTACGGTTAATCCTGGTTTACCTCCCGGAAATCGAAAGGCGAATAAATGGCGCCAGCTCAACGTAAGCAAAATTTTATACAGTATACCGTACTTTTCCTATTGCCTATTGCCTCTTTTTATTAAACGAAAGTAGTTGTCGATTAAGTAATCAAAAGACAGAAAAAGTACAACTTTGATAATATTTGCTCGCTGTAATTTTGCTAATCGGACACTCAGTTTAACTAATTTTAACTTAGTTATTTAATTAAGTTTAGTTACGGTTAATTGAGTAATAGCAAAAGTTAAACTTAAAATTTGCAATTGAGTTCAGTAAAAGTACTTTAACTCAATTGTTTACTCTAGTTACAACTTTAGTAAAAGTACTATTTGCAACACTGGTGGTCACCGATTAGCTGCTATATTTATAACTAAGAGGAAATTCCTTAAAATGCATCCAAGCCATTCATGCAGCCACATTTAAAGTATCTGCGCCGTTTAAGAGGGTAAAAACTACAACTTCATGCCCATACAGTAAGATCGTAACTAATGTTAATAAACTAAACAACTAACCAGAATAAGGTATAAGTTTTTCTCGGACGATATCGTTGACTGGTATCTTTTTATTTCTAATTGCACTCCACAGTTCACTCCACTCAAAGCTATAAATAAGGATGCCGCCTATATGCGACTGGAATGCAGCATGAACCATTGCTTCAGCTTTCTTACCACGTATATCTCCTATTTTACCATCGAGTTTATTTTGCGTTTCAGAGTTTTTTTCTACGCTATTATGACTGCTAAAGAGAATCGGCTGACTTCCAAAGGAGTTTTCTCGCCAATTTTGAGAGTGGTTTTCACTGATAGTCCCAATGTAATCGTCATTGAAAGATGTATTGCTATGCTCTAGCAAAGCAAGTAAAATTGCAGCAAATCGACAAAATGCGTGGTCGTCAAAAGCATTTCTTATGTTAAGACCACATTCTCCAAATTTTGCCAAAAGAAAATGATCTATTGTCGAAGTACTGCTAATAATCAAATTGTCCATGATTGAACTTTGCTGTGACGTCTCGAACCACTCCTTCTTTGCATTTGGTAGACAAATTAAATAGCTGACATTAACTTTGCACTCTAGGCCTGTAATATGCTTAAACATCTCTTTGAACTGTACACGCTTTGCGTAATATTTCCCGATATTATTGATTTTTCTTAACTTGCTATTATCTTCTTTAGAATTTACTTTGTCGAAATCAATGAAAACTACGCCATGAGATGGATGAAGCAGCAGCCAGAATGTGCACCAATCTGAAAAAAGGATTAAAATTAACCTTTCATTTCTACGCACTCCCCTCTATGCTGGAAATTTAATAAACAAGGCTATATTTCTCTTCTCTTTTCCTTTTCCTCACAAGAAACTGATTCTCGTATCCCTCGCAATATGCTTTGCGTATTCTCCGAAATAGTAGGACTGTGTCATCATTATTTTACCTCTCTGTTTGGTGAAATGTTAAAATTTTATCAGCGTGTAACTCTGGTATTTCAATCTCCTGCTCAACATATGTTTTCATCACGACATAAATATAATTTGCCCCCTAAATCGATCAAATCTGCACCAATTTAGATCGAATCTGTCACCATAATGGAAGTTTTGTCCCCAAAAAAGAATTAAAAATGCCCCCTGATGGGAAAAATATTTTTGTTCCTAAATGATATAATTTGCCCCAAGTACGATAGATTCTGTCCCCAGAATGATAGATACTGACCCCTAAGTGACATATTATAACCCCAAAGCAATATGCAGAGAAACTTTACAGAGGAGGGCATGAACGAAGTATTGCTTTATTCCACTACTGAAAACGTTCAATCATCTAACGAAATGATAGCATAATTAGCTCAGATGACATATGTCACAAAGGTGACAGACAGGAAGATCTTAAATGGTTAGATCGACTATTCATGTGATGCGATGCGATGCTTTTAATTGCCGCATCTCACGCTCTGACCTGTGCCCTATTGATTCTCAATTTTTGATTGCTCTCTTTACAAAACATTACTCGAATGTAAGTAACGATGCCAATTTCATTTACTTACGCCATAATTTCATTAAATATTCGTTCGGCGACACTTTTTTCCGCTGATTATAAAATATTATTGAGGGCAAAATATGCTCTTTTTGGGTCAAAAGTGTTTCAATTAAGCTACAAAAATGATTTTTATTTCAGGCGTCATTATTGATTTTATTCTGGGGGCAACTTCAATCCTTTGGGGCACATTCTATCAATTAGGGGGCAGAATCTATCGTTTAAGGGGCATTTCTGCCTTTTGGAGGCAACATCATTCTTTATGAGAGCAACATCGATCATTCTGGAGGCAAATTCGATTAATTTAGTGGGCAGAAAATATCGCAGCCTTTCATCACTAAGGCACGGAAAGTGGTATTTTTATGAATTAAGCAGCATGATGTAAAAAATCTCCATATCGAAACTGCAAAAAATAGCGGCCAATGCGCCACTATTTCGGAGAGAAACGGTATTTAGAATATAACTCCATAGGGCTATCTTGTGATAATATTGACTATACGCACTTAAACTCGACTTAAATGATAAATTATGCAAATCATCATATGCTGTTTTTGCGCTAGCTTGTATCGGCCTCGACAGGGCACACGTATCGCTCAACAAACTATGTTTTATCGCATTTATTTTTATCCGATACCAAAAATTATTTATGTACACGATATTGTTATCTCCGTCAACAGGCGTATGTTCAGTAGTGTTAGCACTAAATATCAGTCAACCATCATTCTCCCACTTTTAACTACACTGGAGACTCAATGAAAGCGCACTTCAAAAACTTTACGACACAGACATAAAGCTACTAATTTTCTCGACAATTAAGCTTTGTCGGCAAAGATTCATTAATGCCGAATAAGGGATAAATGTATTCCCTCATTTATCACTCAGGTTAATGTCCTCATTAGTAATCACCCACTCCAGGCCGCGAACCTCCCGTGGTCGTTCCGCCGCCTCCTTTATCCTTTGTACGCGATAAAGGCCTTTGGTCAAACTTAGGTCACGACCACCAGTATAAAACGTGCGTGATCTTAGACCAGTGGGGTTGATCAGTTACCGATTGGTTTGTATCTCTGTTACGTTGATGTAGGGCTGTATACCAAAGTAAACGAAGTAAACCCTTCTACGCTACGACTACAGTACAACCTACAAGCTTCATAATTAACAATAAGCACACTTACGTAACCAAAGTATTAAAAACTCAGGCAAAATTTTAGAGTATGCAAGCATCAATTATAATCGTGTGTAACTTATCGTCAGTTGCTGTTACCTTCGTACGACTGCTTCTTCTTTGTTTCCTTTTTCTCACCTGTCGACTTGCCCTTCTGATCAGTGGCTTGTGAAGTAGACGAAGATTTTTTTTTCGCCTTCAAAACTTGTTTCGCATCAAAATTTCGTATAATAATGCCACCCATTGGACAAGACAAAAATAAATCATGAACTGCGTCTTCGAGTTTGGCTTCATTTTTGCTCACTGTTGCACTCTGCGCAGTGAGTATCCTTGTGTATTTAAAATTGCTCTCATCATCCGCCTTTTCATATGTGTGAGCCGCTTCAGGAATACAAATTGTTTGCTTTGGCCATGTGTTCGTACGCCAGCGCGTATATTGCTGATCCAACGTTTGGACGCACTCGTCTTAATAAAAATATTAATTATACTGCTGATTATATCATGAATATGCAATATGCAATATAAATAGTAAATATTAAATAAGTTACTGTACATACAGTGACTGACACAAACTTATCAACACGTGCGCGCAAAAAATTTGAAGTATCATTAAATAATTCAAAGATGTGCTTATTAATCCTAATTTTATCCATATGTGGAGAAAACCTTGCTTTACAAAATTCTAATATTTGGACTGAAAATATGCACATCTGGAAGAGTTACACGCACTTTTCGTTGAAAGAACTAATATTTGCGCGGACATATACTGTACATATCAGCATATGCGATACCGATATTTTCATGCTTATTTTGACTTTTTATTGTTGTTTTGGTTAGTTTTTTGCTGCTTTTGCTGTTTTATAGTTCAATGACATGTATAGCGCCCTTATACTAATGTCTAGAAGCTTTACAAATGTTACGGGTATGAAATCTCACTACAGCAGCTGCAGCTGATTCTGCGGCTTTGCGCCTGTCAAAAAGCTCTCTAGAGCATTGCCGATGAACTAAACCTCTCTAAATCGACATATTCGAAGGGGCTGAAGCAAGTTCGTTAATTTAGATCAGTTCAGACGACTTCAAGAAAGAGACGACTAGGGAAATTGTATGACCTTGTCAAACATAAAATCTCACCCATGTATATTTGCAAAGGCGATCGCGCTGCCTCTAATCTTCCACCTTCCATTTCGATCATTTTTTCCGATAAAAGACGAGTTATTAAGCTTTATTTGCTGTACCTTTTTAGCTTTTCTGCTTCCGTAATATGCTTACTTCTAGGTACGCAGGAGATGTATTTTCTTTGTTCTTGTCTGCAATGGAAACGGCCGTTAGAAAAGTTTACAGTTGAACGTTACAATCCGAGTTGTAATAAGGCTGCAATACGTAAACAGATCAATGAAGTTCTATATGATTTACCCATTCTAACCTGAGCATCAATATATGAAAACTATAGCGAAGCTGTGAAGAAAATAAGCTATCAGTTTTAACATAACAACGAAGTTAATTAATAGTTTTACAGTTTACGGTATACGCAGCAGTACATCAGAGTGTAGTATTTTAGGTATCGGATCTTCTTTACTCCGTTACAAGTATATATTCTTCCGTTTTTAGCAGGAGTGTTATGACTTCCAAAACAATGCCATTCATGAGCGCGCTCAATTTCGGCCAAAGCTGCCTTATGTCTCTCGAAACACACGGGTATTTTAATCCGTGAATCCTCTCAGGTGTGTTCTAGCACGCTCCGCCATTACTTTTTCGGATTACGAAACATAGAGCCATTTTATGAGACAATCATGAGTTAAAAAAGTGAGCGCCAGTTCAAGTGGCCGTAGCAGTAGTACTTACGACCACAAGAGCATGAGCTCAATTCAGGTTTACAGGGTGTCCCAAGCAGCTGCAACCCTGTTTGAAGTGGTACAGTTCCGCCGGCTGTTATCAGATTAGGCTTGAATATTGTGTACATACGCCCTCAAGAGCTAAGTTCAAAGCTGCTAAAATGTCACAATGAGTGGTAATGAACGTCTAGTTTTATACCCTTTTTTACATGCGACAGTTTTGCTCGTTCCAATAGAGCATTTGTCTGCCTGGCCATATCTTTACAACTCTACGACCGAATTTAATAATTCTGTTTTCAAAAGAAATAACAAAATCTACAGGTTACGTTTATAAGGTTTCAGTACAGTTGAAATATTTTGAGCCAAGTTATTTAACATACCGTATTTATTCTAATAGAACGACAGTCTCTAATAGTACGACAGTCTCCAATAGTACGACATGGTACGGTCTCTTCGAAAAATAGTACGACTGTCTCTAATAGTACGACATGTCGTACTATTAGAATACTGATATCTCATTATGAAAGGAAACGGACACGGTAGCCTACACTGCTTGTATGTTCTCGCCTCGCGCTTTGCGTGTCATGTGCAGTCCTTTTCTCATAACATATAAGAGTATCTAATAGTACGACAGTCAAAANTCCGGTTTTGACTGTAGTACATAACAGATTATGTGCTCATTATTGATTAGACGATAAAGAAGGTGATCGAGATTTGCATAGTTGAATGGACAATTCTATTCAGGAGCAAGGGCAGCCAAACCAGGAGGGCTCAGGGGTACAAAAAGAGCGAAAGAGATTGTCCGTCTTCTTTGATCGTAGATAAGCAAAGCCCCTGTCAAAGGGGGAGCCTAACGAGACATAAAAAACGCAAGCGCAGGGTTACTATCGAATATGTGAAGGCTGATAGACATGCAAACGGATCGCAATTCCAAGCCATCGACCTGCGGAGATGAAGTAATCGAAATATAGTACGACAGTATCTAATAGTACGACAGTCTCCAATACTACGATAGGGTAGAGAGGGATCGAAAAATAGTACGACATGTTGTAGCATTAGAATAATTACGGTAGATGCACATCCACCTAAAATTTCAAGCCTGAACTCCAATTCTTAAGTGAGTTATGATCGAAGGATTGTTTTATTTTGACCACCTTGTAAATGTCACTCAAAAAAATGAGCATATGGTGTATAGTGTATCGAAACAATGGGCCGGTAACATAATCGTGTCCTAAAGTTGTTCATAACTTAGGATATCCTAAGGCGAAATCAGGCTTATGATTGTCTCGGCTAAGCAATGACTTGTGACACGTACCATAATCAAAATTCAGCTTTGCTTTACTGAGAAATGCACAAGTTGCGTTCCCTAACTTCTTTTACGTTGCGCGTCGTTTCTACAGTGACGTTATTAAAATAGTTGTAATCGGAACTTACGCCGCACCCTCTATTGTAGTAGCATTACGAAGTGATCTGAATGCGCATCTCTTGAATTTACAGTCGGCCGCACGGAAGCGAGTCGCATCAGTACCGTAATCTGTAACTCATTTATTCAAGTGTTTTTTAAAGTAAGCAGGTAACGTACATAATTGGCATGGATACTTACAGAATTTATGATGGTTTGCACAAAAAATATCATATATTCTGTAAGTAACCATGCCAATTATGTACGTTACCTGCTTTTCTTTAAAAAACACTTGAATTGTTGTGCTAAACGATACGGTACTGATGCGACTCGTTTCCGTGCGGTCCACTGTAACTGTCATATGATCTCGAATGATATTCATTTTCTTGAACGTTATTGAATTATTTATTATAAATGACTAATTGATTAAACGAAGCTTCCATTTTTGTTGTCAAATACATGACAAACTCTTAGCATATCTTACTACATACCAAATTAATACAAGCAGCGTCTAAATGCAAAAACGATTTAAGCAAGTATAAGCAAACGAGCAATCTCCTTGTGTAAAACAGATTCACTTTGATCGCAGTGTTTCCAGTCAGCTTCAACTACTTCTTCTTTGTTACTACCTGCTGTAAGTATTTTCTGTATGTATTTTCGATTACATTTAGAGTTATGACGCGCGGAACGTGCTATACGCGACGCACTCTATTTCTAGGTCTTTTTTAGTTACAATTGCAGAATACGATGGTTGTACGCCAATTGACGCGCGTTGGTCCTCGTTCTCTCATCCACCCACGGCAGCCGCCCAAAACCAAGAAATATCGCGAGCTTTGCGATCCCTTCGATCACTTCGATGATGACGAGATTGCGGCGCGTTACCGCTTTGACAAGGCAACCATTCAGTATCTTGAGCAGTTATTAGGACCGGATCTCAAGCGGCCGACTAAGTGAGGCCGTGCTATTCCTGTACGCATCCAGATTTAGACGGCGCTTCGCTACTACGCTACAGGAACGTTCCAGAGCGCGATCGGCGATATTCTGTGCATCTCTAAAATGTCTGTCTCTCGCATTGTTACCGCCGTCTCCTACGCCTTAGCGCGTAAGATGGATCAGTTCATCACGTTTCCGACAGGCGAAAGGGCGCGCAAAGTAATGCACAAGTTTGGCGAGAAGGGAGGAATCAGAGGAATTGTTGGCGCTATTGACTGTACCCACGTGCAAATTGTCAAGCCAAAGGGCAATCAGCTTTTCTACATCAACCGCAAAGGGTACCATTCGATGAATATTCAGGCAGTATGCAACGCCGACCGCTGCTTCACCAGCGTATTGGCCAAATTCCCTGGTTCAGCTCATGATTCCCGCATATTTTCACAGTCAGCTCTTTGCGCCGACTTTGAGGCAGGACGGAAGACCGGCATCTTGTTGGGCGACGCAGGTTATGACTGCAAATCGTATCTCCTGACGCCCTACGACAACGCGCGGAGCCGTATTGAAGGCCGATTCAACAAACGACATGCGAGACAGCGCGTTCTGATCGAACAGGCTTTTGGCTGCCTTAAAAGCCGCTTCCACATCCTTCACGGCGAAATCCGTCTCCCTTCTCCCACCAAAGTATGCGCCATAGTAGTCGCATGTTGCGTACTGCACAATATGGCTATTCGCCGCAACCTGCCCAACTTCTACAATGTGATTGACGACCACCAACCGCCTGAAGAAGCCGCTCGACCTGACCAGGGTCACGGCGGTCGTAGTGGACCTGTGATACGCGATGAGATCGCTCGCTTGCTCATGCTTGCTTAATTAAAATTGTTGAAATTGTTAAATTTGTTGAATTTTTGAAATGTTAAGCTCAACACAGGATGCAAACAGAGTACTTACCAAACACTGTACGCATTCTCCCCTGGAAAACGCGACCAAAGATTGTTAGAATTACACCAGTGTACCGATTTCAGGTCGCCATACACAATTCTCATACCTGTTTACGTTATGCTGATCATCTATAAAATGAATACCTCTAGTCTTAGGAACAGCCCTAAAATTACTGCAATATATCTATCAAACTACATTAAATCTGCTATAAAATTACGTTTCGTAGCATTTTCTATCGTTTTCTATTGCATTTAATGCCAAATATTTATTTTTACGCTCGTTATTCTTCCTAGGATGAGCGTCTCCTAAGAGTTAAAAGTCTGGTATCCGATTTTCGGAACGAGACTTAAAGTTATAAAACAACTTTAGGAAACGGAACTTTATGACACGTCCTATGCCATCAATTATGATACATGCCATAACGACCGATGGCATAACTTTCGGACTTATGAATGGCATAAAGTTAGGACACAATTATGTTACTGACCCAATGTCACTTACCTTCCTTGCAGAGCACTGAGCCCACCCAGGTACTTGAACTCCTCTACTCTGGTGATTGGAGCGCCATCTAGGTGGATGGTGCTGTTGTCAGCTGCGTCTAGTCCTGTAGCCATGTAATCTGTCATGCTGATGTTGAGCCATGGACCATGGCTGTGTAGTCAATCCTTCCACTTATGCAGCTTCCTCTCAAGGTCTTTCTGGTCTCTGGAGCTCAGCACTATGTCGGTCTGTAGACGGTCATGGTAGTAGGAAGGTACATTATAAGACAAGGGTTCAGAAGGGTTAACTAGACACGACAATTACGGTTCTATCAACTGCGATTAATACAGAGTAGCAACAGTTTATAAAGGCATGCATAGTTGATTACATTGAGAGAAAAACATATACAGGGTGGCCCAGAATAAACGAGATTTGGAAAATATTTCTAGTTTTTAGGCTGAATCAAGCTTCGACGTCTATTGGTCGGTTGTAGCCCGTGGTTTGGAGTATCGATTGGTGCAATTTTCAAAAAATTTTCTCTTAGGGGTACTTTTTGAAATCTTACGGTAGCCCAAAAACAGCTTGGCAAAACGGCACACCATATTTGGCCTGTAACTTTGCACAATTGTTAAGCTAATACCTGAGAATTACACGCCAAAAGGGCTTGTGAATCGCGCTTCTGAAAAAAAAGTTATAGCCCCGCAAAGTTTTGAGATTTTGTCAGTTGACGAAGGTGGTCCTCTTTGAGTGAAGTTTGCGATTGAATTTTACAGAGTTTTGTGGACAATTTTGGGGGCGCCAGGTGCGCCTATATCAGGGCTATCC